>DWIY01001468.1:0-10081 GCA_018248615.1 Erynnis brizo brizo
TTTAATTTTATAAAGCGCACATAACTTTTTTACAAAGCCATTGGTGCGTGCCACTGGGATTCGAACTCAGACCCCTCAATGCGAGGTCGAATTCTAAGCCACTGGGCTATCACCGCTTAAAAAAAATTATCTACTACATATTTAATAAAGCCAACTCACTAATTAAGGGCCAAATCATAAATAGGGCACAGTCAGAATATCGTGCATTACCAAAACCTGTAAAGGGTCCAAAATTAATTTGGTCAAGTGCGTAGCTCTCAGGTGTTAGCTTAGGGCCCGCTGCTGCCCTAATAAAGCCTTCAAGGTAAAACACACACAGCTCTGTTTATGCAACATGTGAAGAGGCCTGTCTGGATTCAATTACGAGCTCCAAGAGATGATAGACAAAATTCATCTCAACGTATCTTAATGTTATGTGTATACGATCATTAATTTCCGCCATGAAATTGGATTGGAAGTTATTAATTTTTCTAGGGAAAGTTAAACGAAAGTAAACCAGAAAATTTGACATGGAGATGGATAAAAAGTATCATACATGTTTATCCAGTTTATAATCTACTTGTGTACTAAATTTCAACCAAATCAGTGCAGCTGTTTTTGCGTGAAAGAGTAACAAACATCCGTACATTTATCTATTCTCACAAACTTTCGCATTTATTTGTTACTCTTTCAACTGGAAACTTTTATACCTCTCTATGTCAAATTCATAGGTAAATGTAGGCGAAGTCGCGGGTGGAAACTAGTACTTTGTAAAGTCAATTATTGCATCTCAGTTACAATAAGATAGAAATGAGTAATTAATTAAAAATAAACATGAATTAGTAAGCCTTTGGGAGGCCTATCCCAACAGTTGAGGGACGCAGACTGACAAATAATGATAAAGACTAAAATAAGCTTGTAAAAAATCTTTCTATAAAAACAATTCAAAATCCCAGCTAAGCTACAAATAAGACGTTATCAAATAGATCGTGGCGCGCACATTATGTCCGCTGTCGAACAACATTTAAATTCGCCATTGTTTGTTTGTCTGTCTGATTTACGTGAGGAAATGGGCCACGAAGACCAGCCACGGAGCCGCTTGGGGGCTGATCGAGCTGATACTGCCATGGAAGAGGGAAGGAAATAGAACGGCAATACTAAGGCCGCCCTCATACTGGACGTTCACTCACGAACATTCCCGACTTTAAAAATATTATGGCAGCGCTCACACGGTGCTCTAGTTAGTCATCGACGTACTAGCCAGTACCACTTTTTAAAAACCGATGGTTTTACTCGGGGTTCGTTGGTGCTGATCGACTAACGATCAAACCGGCATCTTTGAAAATTTGTAGCAAATAATAGGAAACATGACTTGACAGTATACAACCGTGATGCAATGCAATGATATACGGCGAGTTTTACTGCGAGCCAATACACCGCGGTTTTACTCGCCCGTTGATCAGTGCTTTTACATATTTCTTCCAAATCCACTGTAGCTGGCTCAGCTAGCATTCACGTCCCAAACTCATCCTTTTGCTTTCACTTCCAGTCGGGATGAGGGTGATAGAATGAGCTTATACGCGCTCTGTAGGTAGTGTAAATCAGGTTCGAGGGTTACGCCCGCCCATATTGCCGTTCTATCTACTTCCTATTTCTATGGATACTGCCCTGGATGGTTCGAGAAATTTACGGCCAGCTAACATTTAAACACATTTCTTCTCAACAAACCATGATTTACAGCTGAGCTTAGATCGCAGTTTGAAAGATTTAATGTCTGCTGTTTTCAAACTTAAATATTAACCTTTGTATCTATCATATTTATTTTTTACATAAGATTTAAATGGGCGAAGAAAATATTACAATTTAAAGCCTTTTAACAAGATAAAAAGCTTGTATTAAATTCACTTTATTTGTCTTTACCCAAGAATGACCCACTGCAGGGTCGGGTCTATTTTCACAGTGACAAGGGTGTAGGCCTTAGTCCACCAAGTTGACCAAATGCGGGATGGTGGACTTCATGAACCTACTGTTACTCTAGGTAGGTTTATCTAGTTGGTAGAGCCATTGCCGCCAGCCTCTTAACCCGTCGTAAAGCAGTATGTTCTTTATGTCTTGTGTATCGGTTAGAGAGTTGTTTTATTTGAGGTGAACATCTTAGTCCTCGTGAGTAGCAATACACACACGAGGACATTTCGTATATGATCTCTATTAGGTATATAAGAGGTTGAAAGTGGACGTCCATAAGGCTGCAGTGACCACTTAACATGTGGCCCACTCCCATAAAAATACCATACTCGTTCACATAGTGTTTCGTTCCTGTTTAATATTATGGGCTGCAGTGACCACTAAACATCTGCAACACGCAACAGCAACAAATTCTAAACATTATTAACAATAGTTTGTCCTTTACCCGTACGAGGTAAGTCAATAAAATCCAAAGACAATGGCGAGCGCGAACAAAATCGAGCCATTGTTCCAGCGTGATTCAGCGCTAGATACACCAGATCAACATATGTTGGAAATGATAACATTTGAACTTGCACAAGATATAAACGCGATACAGAATATATTGCGCCAACCGTACCGATTCCGGACGGAATTTATAATAATGTGTGCGCAGTTTATGCAATGAAAGTAGACGTTAAAGGTATACACTATACACGATAGCACCAATTGCCGTGGTTTTAAAGGACTTAAGTCAAACGACGTTATATACACAATCAGTCTTATTTTCTTTCGATACATGGAACGATGCTGATGGGCGTCAATCAAATCTAATTTTCTTCTATGACACGGAAGTTTCTGTGCGGAATAAACTGAAACTGGCATCGCTGCACGGTTTGAAAGCCATATCTCGTGATCGTGTACTTAAAGTGTTTTTGGCATCACGTAAAACTCTGGATCTCCATCCTCGTCAGAACTAAATTTTTCATGTTTAGCTGTGTTGTAAGTCCATGTCATCACGTCAAACCCTAAATTACCAAATCAACATCCATTTCAAATGGTTTTTGTCATTGATATGTCCTTAGGTACGTGATACAACGTCTTTTTGTGATAGAAGATTAGATTTATAGTCAATGAGATAAGTTCTTTTTGACGTGCATCCATTTGATTTAAGTTATTTGGAAGCCGGCTAAATGACGTGAAAGTGTAAACTCCTTTAACGACTCTGTTTCGGATGCCTTAGAAAATCAGATAAATGGTTGTGGTAAACATTGTATCAAAATGATTAAACTTAAGTTAGTAAAATTTAAATTACCTTTGATACCTTACGATAAAGAACTATGTATCTAGATAGTATCAGTTTTCAAATCGAAAAATCTGCAGCAATATTATATTTGTTCATATGTTACGATGGTATAGATCCTACTACTATTATAAATGGGAAAGTTAGTATGGAGGGATGGATGTACGGATGTTTGTTACTCTTTCACGCAAAAACAGTTGAACAGATTTGGATGAAATTTTGTATGCACGTGCTTTGTAACCTGGATTAACATACAGAATACTTTTTATCTCTCTTTGGACCAAGTTCTATAATCTACGCGGAACAAACCGTAGGCAGAATGGAATTGTAAAGCTTACTAGGATAGGCATTTTAATTTCAGTGAATCAGTTTTGGATATCAGAACAGAATAACATAAATCTTTTCTGGTTTCTCGCCAGGAATAAAACAACTGTACCGTAACTTTCACGTATTAATGCTGTAGAAACAAAATTGATCCAGATTTTTGATGCGGAACTCGCAAAGTTTTCGCGCTACATTCTCATAGCAAGGAAGAAGTATCCCTAACTTAAAGTTGGTCTTAGCTCTTTGCGAATAAGGAAATTGAATTTATAGAGCATTTTACGGAACAGCGCCGATATAGTTTTTAAAATACAGCTCTATATGTTGAGAGTAAGTAAAATATTGTTACGCAATTTTTAAGGGTGCTAGGGTCTTTAAACATCTTGGTTGGGTATCCTACCGTCACCTTCTTATCATGATTGGGTATCTTATTGCCACCTTCTTAACCCGTGATGAAGCAGCATGCTCTTGATGGCCTGTGCTTATTAGAGGCGATCTACCTCCTTTTCAAATCTTTTCTTTCTTCTTCTTCTTTCATGAGTAGCAGACACCTATTATAATATATGCGAATGTGATTTTTATTATATTTGAGAGTTATTGACAA
Organism: Erynnis brizo brizo; assembly: GCA_018248615.1. Lineage (NCBI taxonomy): Eukaryota > Metazoa > Arthropoda > Insecta > Lepidoptera > Hesperiidae > Erynnis > Erynnis brizo. The sequence continues at coordinate 4,152 of DWIY01001468.1, forward strand.
CTATCCTAGTTGTAATGACCACTTGACATCACGTTAGTTTGGATAATATTGAGATTATTTCTATCCTCTTCAGTGGGAAGTTTAGTATAGGTCGATAAAAAACATAGAACTATAAAATAACAATTATTATGAATTGTAGGAATTATTTAATAATTATAAGGCATGAACCAAAGATGTATGAACATTCCATATATAAATTTCCATTCCATTAATCGTTTTCATAAAAGGGGTCTTCTAAACTATCATTTCTACATTCGCGGGTACATTACCGAAGTCCTATACTTAATTGTGTGACACACGGGCGTCAAGGATAACGGTTAAAATGAAAAATTTATTATTTAAGGTATTATTGTCTAATACTGTTTCAGTTGATTTAGTAGAATCTACAGAACTAAGTATTGACCCTTAACAATTAACTTATTGAACTTGTTGGTGATAAAATTCATCACAACCATCTCCCATCTCTACTCATGCAGTATTAACTTTATTAACTGTCGTATAACAATATTACTCTGTCGTATTAACTTTAGCGTAGCGTCTATAGATAGTAACCATCATGAGTCGTGAGCATAGATGATCAGTGGTAGCATTATTGTACACTTTCGGCCAATGTACAGCAGCCGTTAACGCGATAGACCAATCGACGATACACACTGACGAACTGACGACTGACCAATAAAGATTGTGTTCCCGACTTATGCCGACTACTATTATTTACTTGACTTTATTAGCTCTAGTCACAACTAGATCACGGCGATTAGACGGTCTATGGTTAGCTACTATTTTGTTACAATAAAATTTTATTTAAAAATTTCATCCTGTTGGCTTTCTAATTTATCACACACATCGTCCGTATCTCACTGAGTTGACTCAGCAGAAACTGTGGCGTCTAATGTGGGGTGGGTGCGATGCAAAATTTTACACTCACCACTGCGTGCCGGTTCAAAGTTATTGATTTATTCATTAAGTTCCCCTGTAAGTGCTGGATTGTCGATTTTCAGTTCAATAACGAACGGGTTATTTCGTATGGTAATGTTATTTGGGAGGTAAATTTGAGAAAATTTAAATGTTAACTTTAATCATTTGACCTTTGTGTACTGCTTCAATGGTTAAACAACAGAAATGAACAGCAAAAACTGCTATCAATTTAGATTAGAAAATATAATGTAATATTTGTATCTAACATCAACTTCATAAACTGCCATGAAGCAAAAAGTTCTTATGAATGAGCTAGGATGAGATTCGTTACCGAATAATATTTAAGCGAAACCACATTCACTTCTTACTTATTGTTTGATGAAAATATATACGATATATATTTAAGATCTTACGAGAACATTTCTGAGATTATGATACCTTGAAGAATTCTTTACATTTTAGCTACGACACCGTCGACCGATCCAGGAGACCTATCTTTAAGATGAATTTTTAGGATGGAAATATCGCTACTTGTCTCAACCCTCTAATTAAAAGTTCTTGTACCATTAAATAAGGCATAAACTTACACAACAGGCTAAAGTGCAGATATTTTACGAGCCGTTGAAAAGGCACCGCTCAACAATCCAGCGATATTACAACAAGCGTTAAAACTCAAAGAAGTTCAACAACTGATTCTTGACTTCATCACAATAACGGGAACAATACGCGGAACATGTTCAAGTCTGGGTCTCGAGAACAAAGCAAACAATTAATTATAACTACCGATCACAGATATAGATCTAAATAGATCACGCAAATCTGAGTACTTCCTGCGTCCAAATATTTTAAAAGCTTGTGTTAAATTGCAACTATGGTCACTGTTTCATTTAGTTTGCACTCCACCATCGTTCACACGAAACGTAAGATTTATCAATCCTCCAATCAAACAACTCGAATTAAATCTGTTTGATACTCGATGACGGGTTCGAATTATAATAAATAATTATTCGAATAATTCATATTACTCGTACTGGCACTTTTTTTTATTCGGCTTCGCGATGGTGTAGGTTTCCTATCACTAAAACGTTCTTGTTTTGCGTCAAGTACACGCTTGGTCATACATACCTACTGGTGTGCTAGCTTGCGATTTCTATTTAGATCTATATCTGTGACTTACGCTATCGGCAGTCATACTTATTGTTTCTGTTTTTAAAGTTGCTCTTATTAAATTTGAAAGCTCCAACCCTTGAGATTAGAGGGGATGGTTTTATTAGGGGCGAGTAACGAGTGTCGATAAGGAGGAATAATGTCCCTTGGCATTGAATGGTATAAACCCCAACAGCGACTACTTATACGAGAATGATAAAGGGGATTGTAAAGTTAAGGCTTTGAATGGTTAAACTAAGGTTAGTTGATTTTTAATAGAGTTGGAATTTTAAAAAGAAATGATGATGAATTTTGTGCATTATGGAAATTTTGATAAGATATTAATACTGCAACATCGGCAAAATATAAATGAAAACAAAGACTTAATTTATCACTTCCATCGTTTCTAAGGCATTGTTTTTCAGGACGATTTTACTCGTAGGTACATATATTTTAAAGTTTTATTTGCAGATTAATTTATTTCTAGGAACTTATTTTCTGTATTTTAATTAGGAGTTTCCATTATCAGCACCTATTGATTTATCTTTTATTTATTTAAATTTACATTGCTTTAATAAGTAAATTTCATTTCAATATTTTTCACGAGTGTAGCTGCAAACCTCTGCGTTACTATTATTTATATCAGCCTTTATTTTTATAATTACATCTCATTTAAACATACTCCCTTTTGATTTCACTTCCATCTTACAACTTACTAGAAAAGGGATCCCCTGTTTAATTCCCAGTTCAATCTGGTCTTAAATGAACACCTCCAGTACCCTGTATTGATTGTCTGATAGCATTAAGCCACTAGTTTGCTAATGAATTGATTTGGCACGCAGCTTACGCCAATAGATAAATTGATGGACGGCGGCGTTTGTCCAATTTCAATTTAACGCTTCTGCAATTCTTTGGTAGATTCGATGTTGGTTTATAATTTGAGCCTCATGATTTCAGAATCAGCTTTTTTCTTTTTTATGTCACGTTCTAAAATTGAATCGTTTTTTTACATTTATAGAATCAACGTTATCACATTACACTTAGTGGTAAGTGTTGTGTTGGGTAGTAAGTTGGTAAGTGTTATAAGTCTACTTGTAAGTGATCATCGTGAAATATATCTACTATAAAGTCAGAGATGAGCAAATATTCAAATTTCACGATTCTCAAATTCCCAGCTTATCGTCCGTTGGTTTATGAAACTTTACCACCTTTTCATTTCTTAACTAAGCATTTCCCGATAGCTGCACGTCTCGCTCATATATTACGTTACGAAGCGAGACAGACAGAGCGTGGATCCGTACGCCGTCTAGACGCCCTAAATTATATCGTTTATGAAGGTACACTTTTTACATCAGCCTTGTTATATCTTAAATTGCACTTCGTAAAGGGATGGTTCTTGAAACGCCTAATAAAACACCAAATTTATGAGTAATTTGTGGAATAAAATTTCAAAGAATATCTTTTGAAATTTTATTCAGTGTCTGTGATATCTTAAACAAATTCTTTGCCTTCAATCTCAAGATAAATTTTCCAAGGAATACGTATGAGGGACACGTATGACTTCTAGAAAAACATAACGTATCGCAACCAAAGGGCACATTCATCTAGGACATTTATGTTGATACTTGCGAGAACCTTTAAATGTATTGGAAAAAATACATGTTCAATGTTTCGGCACAAGTTTAAGAACAAATCCAAAACCGCTAAATGTTAAAAAAATGGCAGTCATCATAAATTTATATTTCGACGAGTGTACATAAACGGCTCTATATGGAGACGACGGTTTTAATATGACAAAGTTAGATAGTCCATCATTGCTGTTATTTTTGGCTCATAATTCACGATTCAAATTTGTACTTTTTGCTTCTAATTTAAACTACGCACTGTTGATTTACACAAAATTACATATCAATCCACAAAGCCCGTACACGATACTGATCGACATATCCTTCGGAACCGCCTTTACGCTATTAACAATATAATCACAGGGAAAACGGCTTCTTGTCACGGAAAACCTGTAAAACTGAGTACGATATAAATCTGGACTATCACGAGTGCGATAGGTTTTGGACGATTTATTTTTAGTGAAGGGACGATGCATTTGGTATACTACCCTTAAGGACCGGTTGCAGTACGTAAGACAAACGATGAACAATCTGTGGAAAACGTCGAGTTGTCGATGAAGCCGGTAAAACTATTATTTAACATATTAGGCCGTAGAATCGCATTGCATCGTCCAATGAAGTGTATTGAATTAAAGTGTAAACAAGTGGGAACTGGGTTGATGATAATAAGACCCATGATGAAATTGAAGAAATCAACTGAGTTTTTAACTGAGAATCTACTATGAGAGATCTGTCAACAATTAGGATTTTAAAAATAATATAATTTTAAAAGTAAAATGATTCTAAAAAAGCAGTTTAGACACAGGGGTGATTATAATCTGCCAACGCCCAAGGTCGCATAGCTTTTAATCGCATGTATAAAGATACTGCTTAACTCCTTTCTATTACTATTTTAGTATGAAAGAAATACCTACGATAAATTTTATCATTTACACTAAAACCTATCACAACAGTTGAAACTCTCAATCAATATCTTCAAAGTTTATCTTCGGCAGTATAACAAGTAACTCCCCTACCGCTCTAAATCAGGGTTTAGGAATATAAAAATGATAAGACATTGTTTAAGGAAGGGGTTGGGTTTTAATGTCGGTACATAAGGATAACAGACAGGATAAGATCCCAATTGGAAGGAGTCATGCGAGGGGAGCGGAACTTGTTTCTGATTTCCAATCATATTGGGATTGCCTTTACTTTATAAGTCTTATCAGTCACATTATTGTTTTGTTGCTTAAGTTTAAAATTGATAGTCGTTAACTTAGCCAAATCCTACTACTGTTATAATCCTACTTCTATTACAAATGTGAAAGTTTGTGAGTATGGATGTTTGTAACTATTTCACGCAAAAACGGCTGAACAGATTTGGATGGAATTTGGTATGGACGTAGTTTTTAACCTGGATTAACATAGGATACTTTTTTTTATCCCTATGACCAAGTTCTTAAATCCACGCGGACGAAGCCGCGGGCAGAGTTTAGGTATTAATAAAGTAGGATCTCTGTATAAACTACGTATAGAAAGATCGAGGAAATCTTATAGATTAATGTACCAAACATTCATGAAATTCTTCTAGATATCTTCAGAGTAACAAAAGTTCTTCACTATGGATCGCCCATGATTGCAAAATCTAAGGAAAAGACGTTAAAGTAAATTGGTGTATTTTTTTAAAGCCAATGAAGATGAAACTTCTCTTGGTGCTAATAAAGTCGTAACGAGTGCGGAAACCTGAAACTAATATCTTATTTTGTAATTACTATGTATTTGTGTTTATTTATCATTTATTTTTCCGTCGTGATTTAAGGGGGCAGCAAATTTGTAAGGGGTCAACATTCTTAAGGAGTCTACATTTTTTCCAGAGAAGGCCGCCGCGCGCCGCCGTCACCAAAGATCGTATACCTCGTTGACAAACAGACAAATATTGAAAGTGACGAAATGGCTTGATTCTAAAGTACCTTGCAAATGTAAGACTGACGCTGTATAATTTTCAGTCTATAGATGTGCTATGAAAACAACGCTATATGGGCACAATATAATATAAGATAATGATTTCTAGCATCCTTTGAGGTTTGATGTGCCACTTAACATTAAGTTGTATGCCCGTTTAATTTTACGATAAAACAATATTTAATAAAAAATACGTTGTAATGTTTTCATAAATTCACTAAGACCGACAGACCGCAAAATGTCGGACGTGTGAATGAAAGTGACAGTTTTCATACTATTTGACACCCGACCACGTGGTGT
>DWIY01001469.1:0-10079 GCA_018248615.1 Erynnis brizo brizo
CCCAATCACGACAAATCTACTGAACGGATTTTGATGAAATTTGGTATGGTCATAGCTTATAGCCTCGACCAACATATGGGATAGTTTTTATCAAGATATCAAGTACAGAAAAAAAAGGTAAAAAACATTCAAGTTTAAATAGATACGCAACAATATTTTGGCAGAGCGAAGCCTGCCGGGTAAGCTAGTAAAAAATAAAAACAACCATTCCGGGAGTGCCGGCAAAACTGAAAACTTATAAGAGCTGTTTTCTTGGTGATTTGGACGACAGTTCAATTAAAACACAATTGAGTTGCTCTGTAAGAAAAGAAACTACATTTAATTATGCTAATAATCGCAATGTCGAATCTAAAATCACAATAATTATAATATTTAGCTTTTTTCGATAACAAAATACAATTATTATTTATGAATGATTCCTTTTGACATTTTCCATTGTTACCATCTTACGCATTTTCCCTTAAGATCAGGGTCACATGGGATTTTACAATTTTTACGCATACCAAAAAGTGCTCAGCGCCGCTAAAGAATTATTCACTTCAAAAATAAATCGACGTGTATCCGAAAATATAAATGGCTCATTTTAGATATTGTAGGTTTAAATCTTGTTTGTTCTGAAGTAAGCCCACGAGTAGTCTGTTCAGAATTCATTTTGGGGAGAGATTCCTCTCCGGGTAAGTTTGTTCGATCCAGTGAGCCGCCAATTTTCATTAGGCGCTGTCAGAGGTACATGTATGTATAAGTCGGAACTTTGCTAAAAGCAGCCGTCCTGTCCATCCTTTGCATTTGAGATTCAGTGAAACGTCGGCACGGATTTCATGAATACAGTGCCTATGTGTAAATGAACCTCCCGAAATAGTGTTTTGATAGTGAATGGGTTATTAATCACAATAGGACTCGGTTGCTGTTTGGTATCGCTTTCTGTTTATCACATTATTTTACTATTTTTACAAATCGTTTTTCATCTTTGAGGTTAAAAAACGTAGTAATTTCTGTGCCACTTCTTAGCAGTTGACATGAGAACAGACAACAGAATTTTTCTACGATTATCTCTTTATTAATACGTAGTAATTTATGTTGTAATTTATTTGTGCATACAAAATGAAGAAGAACCATACCTACTTAAAAGCGTGTTCTTAAAAATTGTTCATTCATACCTACTTACCTTAAATAGGCGTAAAATACTTACTCCCAATGCCAATGTTTTTCTTAGCAGTTTACTGGGTATTTGACGCAAATTGATTAAAATTGTATTACACTACGAAGTTTACTAAGAGCAGTCTGTAGGTAACGAGAAAGCTTTTATTTAATTGTGCAACGGTAGGAGGCTTGAAACTTATTACTTTAGGCGTGATACGACTCGACGTTGAATTTTTCTTGTCGGAAAGTACTCTTGTCAGTTTCAAGTACCTATACCTGAGCGTTAGGTAGCATTAATCCACTATATAATTTTGTATTTGTACAGCATAAATCTATGTTGTAAAATGAATCGCTGCTTGTTAGTCTTGCTAAAACTCGAGAACAGCTGGACCGATTTAGCTCATTTTAGTTTTTTCAGTATGTCATTATAAGTCCAAAGAAGGTTTATTACAGTGAGAAAATCTGAAAAGAAAAATACGAAGCAAATAGTAGAAAATTCTATAAATGGCAGAACGGAGGTGCCGACTGCCGGGTCAGCTAGTATGTATATATTACAAGCACTTGGTACCATAGCTTATGTAGGTTATGTAGGAAACGTTCTAAAATCGGTCGTTAAACCTCATTAGAAGACGATATGAATAATTCCGCATCTCCAGTCATCCATGTTTAAGCGGCGTGGTAGAGTAAATTTCGGAGAGAGTCGACAGTGGCACATGAAAACGGTAGCCAAATAATAATTGGCGTCTAAAAAGCCTGTTTCAAACGTAGGTTGGTACTTCACTTTATTCAGAATTAAGTAATGAAAAACTTGTTTTTGCCTTGAATATACGAGATCAAATTTGTTTGGAAAAAAACAGTTTTTAGGACTTTTTAGGGCTAAAATAGGCGTCCGATCCCTTCACTAATGGAAGAAATCAATAATCTAGGAAGTCGATAATTTTCACTCCACCAAGAACGACCTCACAGGATTGCTCCACTAACATACTTTCCTGATTGAATTCTAAAAATAAGAAAATAAAACGAATCTTCCCCTTTGTCTTGTCCCACACAACGTGATCGATAGCGTAGGTACATATAAGGTTGTTTGACATGAATGACTTGACAAGAAAGCGAAAAACTATTTCAACGTCTATTCCACAGTCTATTCAATGATGGATAAATCTTTTGCGAGCGAAAACCTGTCCAACTTTATTATTGACGGTCGGATTGTAGGAATGACGTATGCTTTCAAGTTCTTTAATGTTCATAATATTTTTGTTGCCCTTTTTATATATTTTCCACCCTTGCAGGGCGTAAGTGATTCGCAATAAATGCTTTCGTTTCAGAGTAGTTTAAAAAAACCCTATTTAATTTATTTTATATATAAATATTTTAATTAATTTATAGTATGATCTTTACCTACCTCGATTACATTATGATCTCTACCAAAGTAACTAAAAGTGATAAGGGGTTCATAATTATAATAGCTATATCATCTAATCAAACATGTTAATATCAATAATATTCACTGATGTTACGCTAACTAACCTTGTATGGGTGACAACTGACAAGCTCACAGACGCGAGAAAAAGTATAAAAATGAGAGTATCAAACAAAGTGGTTACAGAGACAAATGGTTAGAAAAACTTATAACCATTCAATTTAGTTAGGAGTTCATACGAAATAACACATATAAATCATCAAATAAGTGTTCGCCCGAGCTTAGCTTAAGCGAGTACCTACGCTTCTGTTCAGCATTCGGCACTATTTATCGCCCACTTAGTGATAGACAACAAACTTACATTGATAGACAGCTTGTACAGACCCGTATTAACATTTTAGTGTAGAAACGGTTCCTAATAACGTAATAAAGAAGACGTAAAAGGGAGTCGTGGGCACCGGCTCAGGAATACTTTTATGTCGACTTTATTAGGCAGAAGGGCTATAAACTGTATTCTCATCAGACGGTATGACCCTACAAGTTTGTTGTGCGATATCTTCGCACTTTGGTTGTGAAGGTATACATAACGAAACCTTGACAGGGGATTTCTGTACCGGTTTTATATTTTTTGATATAATATGTGGAAGATCTTTGCTGCAAATACTACTTTTGCTACTGCTAAAATACCAGCTTAACAAATGTAACTCTTACAGATGTAACTCAATTAAACAATTGACTTACAAATCGTACAAATTTTGTCGTGTCTATTTACCATTTTTATAGATTTTAGTGTGCATTATTTACTTTAATTACAATTTCAAAATGTTTTGTATTTTGAAATATAATAAGTGAATATTAATTTAACAACTGCTTGACTTATTTATTGCGGGTAGTTGAAGAAGTTCTTTGTGCCCAATTCTAAGATTTGAACTTTGAGTAAATACTCTCTAGTCATCCAATATTAGCAATGATAAAATAATTTATCAAAAGAAAGATATAGAATAAATCAAGAATAGTTATCATACCAATGAAGGGCGGCCATAGCTTAGCTAGCAAACTGTTTTCAAATGTTGTACTTATCTAAACCATAGAAAGGGGAAGATTTTAAACAAACTCGTTAAATATGAGGAATGACTACAAAGCAAGTTCTTGCGTGTATGCACCCTGCGCGTTGCGTGGGCCCTTTTAGATAGATACTTCCTAATGCAAATCAGCCAACGTGAGAGCAGAAGAACATTTACATAGTTGAATTGGTTGCCACTACTTTAAGTAATTCATTGTTCTACATTGCAGACGTAAAAACAAAACAATCGACTTCGTAGAGCAGCATAATAATATTTCACTTAGTATAATGGAAACAAGGCGCAAGCCGAACGGCGACATGAACAATTTTCTTGCAAATGGAAAGATGGTTGGGAAAACGATAATAAGTGGGTGGCATTCCTCGAACCTGCCAGACCGATGTTTATACATAATTGTTAGTATAATACACAGTATAACAAAAGTGAAACAGCAAGAAAATGTCCAATTACAAAGTTGATATAATAGGCAATCAATTTTGGTTATCACAACCCTCTTAGTACTTACAACTTAAGCTAATCCTAAAAGCCTTAGATACCTACTACAGAAAGAGTTACTTTCGCACAAATAAACCACCATGGATTGCTAATTATTCATTTGTTACAGGTATTCATTAAATCTGAACTGAAAGTAGGAGTAATCTACGTGAAAGAAAATCAATACACCGAAGAGGAAATTCTGGACAATAACGAAAATTCACCGATGTTTGAAGAATTTCTACAAGTAATGGGGGAAAAAGTTCGACTCAAAGGTATTCCTTCAATTGTTACTGTATTGTATACACTGCCCTCTATATAATATTATGCAAGTACGCATTGTATAATAGAAAACGAGATTAACCTTTTCACACTCTTAGAAACGTAACTGTTTTTATTTTTATTTTAAGTAGGTACGTAAGTATTAAAATCACTTAAAATATGTACCTACTTGTCTTAAATTAATATGGCAGAGCTATTCAATGTCCTTATGTCTTCGAACTATTAACTAACGGCAAATAACTGAGCGTATTGATTTGGCCTTCGGTCTAGGTATCATAGAAACCGCTTAACCAAAAATATGTGACCCAATTGCTTCTGAAAATTCATACCGAACTATTATTAACGTGGAGAGGTAGATCGGCATAAACATAGATGTTATTAAAATCTGAGATTACCTATAACATTTTATCACATAATTGAATAAGCAAAGTTTTTGTAGATATCAGAACTATCGTAAGTATTTTGCTTGGGAATTTTTCTTAACAAGGAAATACATTTCATTGATAAATGTTTTACGGTTTCCACGTGCAAGCTACCTACTTATAAGCTATCGCTAGGCGTGTATAGAAGCCAAATACCTTTAAGAATTAAACAATTCTACTAAAAAATATTTTCATTTTTTTTTAGTCCAAAACATTTTTAGAAAATATTTTTAAGTGCCAAATTACATAAGTCACGTCTTCGCGCCCCAAAACGCCTTATTACTTTTAAAAGCAAAGTAGCACAACGAAATAATGACGACCTTTATAATTGTCAGAGTAAACAACCTATACAAAAATGACTCAATTATTAACGTTCTGCTGTCATGTAACAACTAGGTACGGACTAATTAACGTTTCAGTGTTGTCTTTATAATTAATCAGAGCTATTAAACACGTCATGTTATTCCGAGATGGAATGTGTTACACACTACTAAACTATAATGGATTTAGGTAGGTAGGTATCTAATTGTAGGTTTCCCCTTTTGCTTTTAACATTAGACGCGATCAATGGATAGGTAGGTATTGGAAAGCTATCAAATAAAACTTGACTATCAAATGAAACTAAACTACGTTGATTTCTTTATTTATTAACCAGTAGAATAACTTTAGAAAAAGACTTATTTAAACTTTGAGTAAAATAAATACTTTTCTAGCGGAAGCGTGGAAACGGTAAAACAGTCTTGTTTTAAATGTGTTCCTTATTAGTTCCTAGTAATTATGTTACTAATTTGAAAACAAAGTCTACATTATTTACTTGTGTTTAAAGCTAGATTACATTTTCTAGGTTTCGACAAATACAAAGGCGGTCTCGACACGGTGCACGACCTGACCGGCCTGTACTCTGTTTACACCAACTGGCGTGGCATCGAGATAATGTTCCACGTGTCGACGCTCCTGCCCTACGAGCGACACGATCCACAAAAGCTCCAGCGGAAACGACATATAGGGAACGACATAGTATGTGTGGTGTTCCTCGAAGCCGACAATACTGCCTTCTCGCCCGCTTGTATCAAGAGCCATTTCCTACATACGTTCATTTTGGGTGAGTGGTTTTCGTTTATGTGTTCTGTTGTAAAGTTTGCTTTTTTATCGACTTCAAATAAGGTTGATTTCATATTTTCTTTCCTTTCCTTTGTTTTAAGAAAGATAGGTTGCAGATAATCAGGCAACTCCTCATAATTGATCGTGATTTTTAGACTAATCATACAACTATACCGTATGCCTTCTTCTCGTGAAAGTCGGCTAAAGGTAGAATTTTTCTCCCTCTAATGGAATAAACTTCTCAGCTTTCACCGCCATAACTTGTGTAATTTTATCCGCCTGTTTGTGGGGCCAAATTTAAAGTGTATTTTGACAAGAGTAACCCACATTTCAGCCCAAGTGTCGGCAAATTTTATGAATATATACGAAAACATACCTTATTATAAAGTCTTCAAGTAATTAATGTAGTACGTTAGTTAAAATTTAAAAGGGACTGCCTAGACGCGAATAGGAACTCTCAAACATAATCTTCATCATTCACTTCGTCATTCATCACTCTGACAGTCACTTCATTCATCACTCTTATAATCTCTCAAACATAATTTCATTTCCGTTTGTGTTTGGACATATTAGTCCATACGTTGCATCACGTTTGTACGGTTGAAATGCAAGCTCTTTTTTCTATGTTGATTAATTTTAAAAGCTCGTAGGAAAAATTATGAAAAACCTACGATCACCCATTTCAGTCCGAGTATCTGCGAAAATCAAAAGGCGGCCGACTAGGTATGAAGTGTCAGTGGTGACCCGCGACGAGGTGGGCGCCTACAAGCCCTACTTATGGGAACAGAGTGTGTTCGACAAAGGACCCATGTTCAGGTCTGTAATTAGTATAGTAATGAGTACGACTTTATATAGTAGAAATCTTTTGCCTATTCATTGGATTTTAATTACGAAGATACAGAAATATAATCCGTAAATATATCTCCTACTCTTCCTTGTGCTTCTTCTTCTTCTTCATTGACAATGTAGGTAATAAACCATAGAGATTCTCCTACCCGAAAACTAATACCAGTCAGATGCCAAATGAATTCTTGCATACCGGCCGCACTTTCCCAGAATAGAAACACAACAACTGATATTAACAAAAACGTTAATATCATCCCTAAATATTGAATGACATTGCTTAACAGAGAATGGCTACTAACGAAGATAGTAAATGGAGAAAGAGCATCATATTCGGCGCCCAAGTTCGCAAGGATGCAAGAACGTACCCGTAGTCAGATGTTAGAAGACATTGTCGCCAACTTGCAGAATCACGCTGAAACTGGACAAATACCAAAACCTTATAGAAGAGGTAAAATATTCAATGCCATTTTATTTTAACAACAAAACTAAGTATAGTACTGAATATTCTATTAATTCTGCTAGCAAATTAGAATATTCAGCTAAAACACATTCTGTTACTACTTACTATAACTGAAATTTGCCGAACTTAACTGAAATGAAGTAAGAACTTTTTTCAAAATATATACGAAATATTCTCTAAATTTCAGGCTCCTGGCGACCAATAGGCCATATGCGCCCATCTTCCCCTCTACTAGATTCGGTGAGAGACCAATTCGAAGACTACGACCAACTTGCAAAAGATTTTACTCGAGTATTCCTTAACAGCGAGGCAAATGCAGCACAGAATGCTCAACTGTTCGACGTCGTATTTCTCGTGGGACAATCCAAGCAAAAGACAAAATTTATCGGAGTTCGTGCCATACTTGGTGTGAGAAGCAGGTAATATTAAATTTTACTGTTCATTACATAAATACCAAATACGCTACTAATTTAACTAACTACTAATTGAATCTGTCTCAATGTCAATCCAATTGGACTCAACCCTGAATCGAAACCCGTAAGTGGAATCTCACATTGATCCTGTGATAACATGAATCCAAAGCTTTCTCATATTGAAGAAATAAGACCAAAAGTTTTGACTTTCCTTCCACATACGTCACCCGGGGAAATTTCCAACAACTTGACGACCACACTTGCTGAACTGGCTCGTCAATTACAAACCACATCTGAGCCAACGCAAACTTTATAATTAAATGCTCCTCTACACACTAATAGATTTCAATACATCACGGGCCATTAGCAAGTTTGTTGTTAATCGATCGTGAGACTATGATATAGATCTTGTGAAAGGTCGCGACCATTTTCTTAGATATACTAATATTATTAATAAATCCTGATAGATATATAGTGATGGGTTAAATTAGATTTAGGACCGAGTAAGGCGAAGAAGAGACTCGATGTCTCGAACCTTTGAAAGATTTGATGGAGAATTCTATCAATATAATAATGTGATCTATGTCTTAAACCATAGTTATAGACTGGGCGTTGGAGAAAATAGAATGATGGCTGGATTGGCTTCAACGTATGTCATAGAATAGAAGACACCGCGAATTAGGGTAATTTTAGGAAATTAGCTAAACACATTAATTGTATCTTTCATGATACTTTTCAGGGTTTTTCAAGAAATGCTCTACGGCATCCAGACTGGTTTTGGTTCGCCACAAGTGCCGGTAGCAGAGCTGTTGGCTCGCCCGGCACCAACCCTTCTATCTCCAACTCCAGCTCGTCAAAAAAGCAGCAACTTCTTGCAAGTGCCTGACATTGAGTCTCCAAGGCAAGTGCTAATTTTCGAATCTTTTAGTTTTAATGTTATCTTTTTTCACGTTGAACCTCCTGTAAACCAACCGATATGGGCTCGATTCTCAGCGGTGCAGACATTTAAAATTTTCGGTTTTTGTTCTGCTGCACTGGGTGCTGCATGCTTACGTTACGTTCTTGAGTGTGTCCATCCCACCCAAAATGCTGGGAATCCTAGTTTTTATAACTTGTTAATTCTAGTCACTTATTTTTTAAGATATCTAAAGATATGATTTATCAAGCTACCTTATAAAATTATCAAGCTATAAAGATAAACTATTAAATTTCAAAACAACATAATCATTTGTTTGTTTTTACTTTTCAGGCCGAAAAGCGTTCCCAGCTCACCGATGGTGAAGCGTGCTTTTTCTCGTCTGGGCACTATAACCGCGGGGTGGGGTCGCTCAATACGCAAGCAACACTCTCAGCTTAATGCTGATGATAAAAAGAAATGGGCCAGCTCACAAGACTGTTCAAGTAATCAGATTTCTTTTTTCATTGATATTTCTAGGTCATTTTTGTCGTGTTAAACCATTCATTTGCCGTTCCTTACTTATCCTTAAGAGTCCTTGGAATTAAGTTTTTTTCCTATATAAATTTTAACTATCCTTATTTAAGCTTTTGACTTTATTTTCAAAAACCTTTTAAAAAGGAATACATTAGTGAAAACTTTTTAAAGGCTTTTTATCACTAAAGAATTTGATACATTTTGTTTCGGGATACTTAATTGAGTTGGCCCATAACCGTTGCCAAAATAATTTTGCTATTTTACTTTTATTCAATTGGTGTGTTATTTTATTACAGATAAAGAAGGAAAAGACAAAGATAAGGATAAAAACGCAGCCTTGGCAGTGCCAAGACTATCTGTATGCGCCGATGCGCAGAAAGTTGATAGAGCTAAACTTGCCCAGACTGAGGTAAAAGCAAACAATCAATATTTGTCTTATTAACTAAGAAAATCAGCAAAGACCACATAAAATCAGATGACCTACGGGATACCAGAAGGCAAAATCATTCATTAAATTACTTTCATAGACAAAAAAATGTCGGAACGTAAACTAAAAAAATATTATTGATCTTTTTCAGTTTTCCATAATCGAATTCGATCCAGAAACCTTCCGCATACTCTTGGATTATCTTCACACAGGCAGTTGTCCACTGACCTGTGCATCTATACCAGGTCTCATATGTGCTGCTGAACACTACGACCTCCCAGAACTGCTGCAAGCCTGTTTCCATCACGCTAAACAATTCCTCAGAATAGAAGTGGTAAGCCAATTGATAATTGTACGTAGTATGTTTTCAAATTTTTATTTAGTTACAATAATATATATGAATAGGTATTGTTTTCGCATATACCAATATTGAAAATTTACATTTTGATATATAATTAATTCAACCTTGATATCATTACATTACAGGTGTGCACAATGTTGATATCACTAGAGATTTATTACTGGCGATATCCCTCAGCTTCGCAGTTGGTTAATATGATACTTGCCTTCACAGAACTAC
>DWIY01001470.1:0-10079 GCA_018248615.1 Erynnis brizo brizo
TTAACTCAAAAGTCCAGGAAAACTTTCCACGTTAAACTACCAAATGATTGGGTTATAAGTAAAAGAGTGGTGATTGCCCAGTGGCTAAGATTATGGAGGCCATTACTAGAGGGCTCTGGGTTCGATTCCCTGTATCATTCACCAATGATTTTTTCAAAGTTAAGTGCAATTTG
This sequence comes from Erynnis brizo brizo, assembly GCA_018248615.1. Classification (NCBI taxonomy): domain Eukaryota; kingdom Metazoa; phylum Arthropoda; class Insecta; order Lepidoptera; family Hesperiidae; genus Erynnis; species Erynnis brizo. Next base: position 174 of record DWIY01001470.1, read on the forward strand.
TTAAATTAATTATCAACCCTGCATCTCTGAGAGTTCTCTATAATGTTTTCAAAGGCATGTGAAGTCCAACAGCCGGCATTTGGCCAGCATGGTGGACTGAGGTGTACATTCTACTCATTGAGAGAGGAGACCCAACCCTGAACTGGATAAATAATGGATTACATGTATTGAAGTTCTCTCAAGTCTTATGGGGATTTATTGCTACTAATGAGAAAATAATTATATTGTCACTGTATGTATATAAAATTCACATTTATGAGGATAATTAATAAATGTCTTTAACCACAATTACATAATAAATCAATTAGTGGTTACAAATGAAATGAGCAAACAGCAATAATTTAAGCACTTTGCCAATATATGTAAATAATTTTTTGCTGAACCGATTTTTGTTTCTGATTGCCTCATAATGACATTAATGTGAAAAGGTTTCTGTATGACCATTCACACTCGTATTGCAGTAATGTCGTGTCTTATCAAAAAAGGGCTTAAAAGCCAAATATCATGACAATCTATTTTATGTGCCTTACAGAATAGACATTAAGGTTCCTTGTCGTGCTGAGTTCATGAAATGACATATGGTTTGATGTCACACAATATCAACACGAAATGTGAATGGTCATACAGAATCAGGCCCCAAAAGTTTAATAATAATAATAACTCACTTCTCTCCGAGCTCGATGGCAGGGATCTGTCGCTGGTCCTTAGTGAACTTGAACACCTGGTGTCTTGCTACATCAGTCACCCACACGCTGCCCTCCGCATCCACTGTGATGCCGTGTGGCATGTGGAACCTGTTTTTTTTTAAAACTTTTACTATAAAGGACATGGCTGGCAGTAAAATTATAAAGGAAATACTATTTAAGATGAGGATTGTAGAGTTTAGTTAAAACATAGTTAAACAATATATTCATTAAAGCTATTATCTGAATTGCGTTGTAAATCCTACTACATTGAAAATTTGAAAGTTTGTATTGATGGATGGATGTTTTTATAACTCTTTTATGCAAAAACGACGGAACAGATTGGACGAAATTTGATATGCATGTACCTAGTTTATAACCAGGATTAACATATAGGATACTTTTTATAAATTTTTATGAATTTATGAATCAAAAGCAAAAGCTAGTGTTCTATAATACAAAAAGAAAGGTGATAAAACTCCAATAATTTACTTACATATTTTGCCCCCACATATCCACAATACCACCAGTTTCATTGAAAACTAAGATTGTGGGGTCTGGTATAGGTTTCTCCCCGATGCCTGTGTACACATTGGTTTCAGTGAACGATGAGGCATCCCATGTGTTGCCAGCTCTGTGGAACACATATACCAGGCCAGAGGAGTCCAGAGCCACCCCGGCAACCTGGCCTAGTGTGATGGAATCTGGCCAATCTTTTATCCATTGTGGTTCTAGAAATTAAAAAATATAAATATATTGTAGAGAAGCAAGAACAGAACTTGGTATTATTTAAGTTAAATAGTATAGTAGAATTTGAAATGAAGTTTAAATTCAGACAAAATAGGGAATAGCAATATTTTAGAATTCTTCATAACATTACACATCAGACATAAAGCATGGCAATGCTTAGACAATGATATCATTATAAGAAAAAAACAATGATACAATTAAAAGAGCACTGAATTTTTATTCACAAGAAAAGTCAGCAAAGCAAAAGGAAATATAAAATTAATTAAATTTTATTCTCTACAAAATAATAAGTTCAGATTAAAAAATCCCTGCTACACTAAGCATACTTTAAAGATGTAACTTCATGTAACGTTAGAAAACTAACAAATAGCTACAACTAACTCTATATGAGGTACGAACACTAGCAAATATCCAGATAAGAATACGTACCGTGTTCTAGCTTGCTGAGGGCTGTTTTAATTTTATCATTAAATTGAGCCTGTTGCGCCTGTTCATTCTCGTAGTAATTCTCGGAGAAGAAGCCCTCTTCTGGAAACTGCGATATTAAATAGCGAAAACACAAAGTTATATTAAATAATTAAATTTTAACTACAAATTATCGTAATATTGAAACGTAACCATTTAGAATAATACATCTATGAACGTAACATACCCTTCTTGAGAATACACAGTTTAATATTGAAAACAACACTATAAACTTTTCTTGTGACAAAGTAACACTTAAAAATGATTTCATTTTAAATCTAACATAAATTAACGCTATATTCTATTAAGTTTAGCCTAAAACTTCTATAACAACAAGTAGGTAACACGGAAAAGAAAGAACCCTTATCAAATTCTAAATTGATATTTTTAATTTTATCAAGACAACTGACTGACAGAGTGAGTAGTGACAGATCTGCCAATGTCTATGGTCGTGACAGGATAGCGATGACGTATGTATAATTTATTTTTTAATTATTTGACAATTGCCCTTGGATTCGTGCTTTTTACGCCACGACGTAATAGATAGAGCCAGAACTTACTTTACACTCAAGTCAATCAAACTAGTTTACGACATTTGAAATCGTACAAATCGGGATTATGTCCAATTTTGTGTTACTTATAAATAATACACGTGCGTGATTGCTGTACTAGCTTATCAACTTTCAGGCCGCTCTCAGTTTGAATGTTTTTCGTACGATTTCTACTCATACATACGTACGTTATACGTTCACGCACGAACAACCCCACCTTATACTATGGAACACTCAGCTGAGGAAATAATATGATCGTTTTCTACGATAGGTAAGGTACTCTTGAAAATTTTAATCACTGTAATCCATTTAATGAATCACAAATATTGTTTTAACTCTTTTTAACTAAGTGGACTCCATAACACTGTAATGTTTTGTAAAAACTTTTTTGTCTCACGGTCATTTAAAAATTAGTATTAAAACGAGAATTTATTAGTGAACTGCAAGAGGTAAACAATAAAAATAACATATTTTGCTTTACACTAAGAAGTTTATTTTATTTTCACATGCACAATAAAAGTGCGATTACACCAACCGGAAAAGTGACAATACATAAATAGGCCCATCTCATGATGGGAGCATACAAGACAGTAACTGATCCAGTCCATCTCACGTATGTAAAATATAACTCCGGCCCAGGCACTCGCCCGCGGCCTGGCGGGGGCACTTTCAAAGTGCAAGTAGCTCATAATTTATAAATTAGCCAAGAACAGTCGCGCCTGCTCTTGAACTTTCTTCGTTCTCTTTATGACCTTCGCAGACGGTAAGGGATTCCTGTTGTACAGTAAAATGTACGCTTCAAACTTCTTTAACAGTAATTCACGAGTCTTTTTCCGTACGTTATCTGTCGGCTGGGCTTGTTGCAGCCTCCTCTGGATAAAAACTAACTTGTTTACAGTATTCTCGGTCAGAAGTCTTTTTACTTTCATGTGTGGAATCTTGTCGGCGTCTATTCTGGTGGCACTGATTGCTTCAATGCCGTCATGTACATTATTTGGCCACACTTGATTGATATTTTTTTCTTTTGGTTTAGGACTTTGCTTAACTCTATTGTTCTTCTTAAAAATCGAGAATACTGGTGACTTTTTGGAAATATAATAGTTGTTTAATAGATCAGCATAATCAGCTCTGGGTGTACATGTGAAGATGCTGTGATAATGCTGCCCGATCTCTTCGCGTAACTGAAGTGGTATGGTTTTCTGTCTGTAATTTGTTATTTTCTCATGCAAGGAACACAACTCGTTCAAATGCTTCGGCCCATCAGCGAGTCCCGCTTGTCCGAGCAGTATCATGTTCAATTTTCTTAAAATATACTTCAAGTTAGCTCTGTTATTAGTAAGTTGTTTTGTACTAATTACCTTTTGTTTTAATAGTTGTGTATGCTGATTTTGCAGGTAATTGTATTCTTTGTAAAGAGTGTTAGGGTCACCTAAGTCATTTTTCAGTGAGTCCAACGCCTTGCTAATAACACGCAAGACATTGTTTCTGTTCTTAGGTATGTTGTCGCTGAGCGGAACATCATTATTTTTAGCAGCATCTGAGGCTAACAGGGGTGTATTATCGGCTTTAGGCAGCTCACCAATGGCTTTGTTGTTAATCCAATCTCTCAGTTCAGTTTGGAAAGCTTCCTGGTCACCGACTGTACCCATAATGCTTAAATACGTATTGACATCTGCCGTCCTTTGGATGGTGACATTGTTTTTCTCTGAGGTTTTATTCAACCATTCCACACCCTCTGGATTATTCAATTTCTCCATAATAGCAGATGTCACATATATCCTGGCCGAAGTTACAACTTCACTAGTGTTTGAAACTTCGTTATCTTGTATGATTTGTCCTTGCTTGTCGTGATTTCCCGAAGTTATTGGGATAAAATCGGGTGTGCTTACTGAGTCAGCCACAGTGACAGTTTTGGGGTCACCGTTGCTCGTATCTTCGGTGGCACCGCGTGCGTCTTCGACGGGATCCTTGCTTTGGGATCGTTTTCTTTTCTGGGCATCTCCCGGGCTCTTCGTAGCAACATGCTCATCGGTCGCATCAGTGGATACGTTCCGTCTCTTATTGAGGTGTGTTTCGTGAACCACGGGCGAGTTCGATTGGCGTTTATTGCGACCGTGGGGCGTGGACACGGAGGTAACGGTGTCGTCTTGGTTGTTTCGTGTTGGGATGTTGGGTTGGGACGTGGCCTGGTGTGTACTGGGTTGGTAGACGGGGTTGTAGAAGACTACGTAGGGCGAGTTGATGGGCAGGCCGGAGAAGGGCAGCGAGACGCGGCAGGTGTGCACGAGGTGGCCGCGCCGCGTGCAGCCGCTGCAGAACATCTGGTAGTGCTTCTTCGTTTGATGGTTCTCCTCCAACGGCGTGTCTTCGGATATCTGCAATTAAGTTGTGTCAAAGGAACATCTGATGGTATAGAGGAGTATAATAATATGTGTTTTTTATGAAAATTAAAATAGACTTATTGAGAAACTAAAATAACCTTAAAATCACATACTGAATAAAACATTTTTTATACTTCAAAATTAACTATGTATCATTTTATATACTGGTCTGGGTTTGAATCCCAGTGGGTATGTACTCAATAATGAGTTTTCTAAAGTTATTTTGGTTTTATCAACTGTTACAAATAGTGAAGGAAAACAAGTGATCTCCTCACTACGATTTCAGAAATGACAAAAGTCAAAAAAGCAATTTCATTTGAATTTTTAATTTAAATTGTTTGTAAAAATTTTGGAGAAAGTGACAGATTATGATGAGTAAATATTTCTTTTAATTTTATGCAAACATATTATGCTTAGATCTTTAAAATTACCCAACTGATTTTGATACAGTTTTTTTTTTAATAGATTCTATAAGAGTGATTTAAGAGGATGGTTTCGTGAAATTCGTGAAAACTTAGGATAATAGTCATAATAATTGGCGGAGCGAAGTCTGCCGGGTCAGCTAGACCAGCTAGTATTACACAAAACGCTTACAGTGTTGTGGTACCGGCGCCAGATGTCGGGGCAGTGCGTGGCGGGGTGGCCGGCCTGGCCGCACTCGGCGCAGCGCGTGCCCTGCCAGCCGTAGCAGTTGCGGCACATGCTCGAGTACATGTGGTTGGGCGAGCCGCACTGCAACACGACACAACACAACACAACACATATATACAATACAATATACATACATGTCGTTTCATTTATTTACTTTTAGGCTATGTACAGACGTAACCACAACCACACCACGACCGCAATCACACCACACACCACGTGGTCGGGTGTCAAATAGTATGAAAACGGTCATTTTCATTCACACGTCCGACATTTTGCGGTCTGTCGGACGCCGGGACGTGTGAATGAAAGTGACAGTTTTCAGAGTTTTCATACTATTTGACACCCGACCACGTGGTGTGTTTGCGGTCGTGGTGTGGTTGTGGTTGTTGCATGCAACAGCATGATCTTCAGGTTTTGTGTTTGTCGTGTGGTTGTCAAAAATACATTATTGTAGGCAACAAATAGGTTGTGAGATATGCTGTTATGTTATACAAAAAGCAGCACACTAAGCTACTACTGCTGTAAAATGAAGACAGTCACATAAAATTGCTGCTCAAAATCATACATACATACATACATAATATAAAATCAAAATCACACACATACTAAGGTAGGAATTCTAATTGATGTTCTTGATTTCTATTTAATATTGAACTTGGATTATCAAAGGATTGCTGAGGTTATTTGACATCATCATCACAACCTGTAACTGACACAATCCATTCACAAGACATAGAAAAGCATGGCCTAAGAACTGGCAATTGTCCATAAATAATATGTATGTTAATAAATGGTTGTTAATCAGTTATTGGATGGGTGAGACCATAAGTGGCAATCAATACCATTCTTTGGCGCATGGTAATCCTCCTGCTACAATCAGAATAAGAACATAGCTGTTGATTTAACAAGATTTAGTAGACAGATCAGCCAACTTTAGCAGATTAGTGGACTAGTCAGTCAGTCAAATAATCTGCATATTCCAGCATGCTGATCCAATGCCTTCGTTCATTGTAGAGACAGTGTTAAACTGGAGCTTAAATGAAGAGGTGGCAGCCAAACTCACATTAACACATATCTTCGTAGGGCAGCGTGGCTCCTTGTGGCCTACACAGCCACACATGTGGCAAACAGGAGGCTTCAGACGACAGTTGTCCTCGCGGTGACCATGGCGATTGCAATAGTTGCAGCTGAAATGAAATACAGAATAGCTTGTCAAAATGTATGTGCCAGGTTTGTGTGACTAAAAAAATTATAGCTTGTCTGTAACTCTTTTAAATTAATAAAACTATTTTTTAATTATCAGGCATGATATTTCTTTCTTCTTCTTTTCGGCTCTTCGTAGTCCACTGCTGGATACAGGTTTTCCCTAATAAATTCTGCTTGGTCAGGGGCCCTCTAAGGCCAGCCCACTTGGTCAGATGGTAATCTGCCCACTTGGTCAGATGGTAATCTGTAATTCTTTTGGGGAAATAGGGTTGCCATTTGAGGACCTTTCTTTCCCACCTTCTGTCCTTGGTCATTGCCACTTTGGTTTATTAACTTTATTTATGTCAGTTACTCCCATTTGTCTACAGATTTCAGTGTTACAGATTTTGTACTGCAGAGAAATTGCAAGCATAGCCCTCTCCATCCCCTCTGAGCGACTCTGAGCTTATGAACCAGACATGATATAAATAGATATAAATAATATTTGAATTAATAATGCTTACGTGACTTTTCTTTTGGTTAATGCGGACATTCTGTCTTTGGGGTCAATGACCCATAAGCTTTTGTCACCTACAAAAAAATTACACAATTTTATAAAAAAAAATATTTTGAGCTTAATGCCAAATTAAAAAAGTAAACTACATTTATACATCACAATCACAGTTCATGGTACTTTTAAATTGCAACACAAGTATTCTTAGAGTATTTTTCAACACCTTGTTCATTGTAATGTCGGTTTCATTATGGCACAATGTAAACATTTAGTTTCATCAGCTTGTATGACAATATCAACTTAATATTGGGTAGTACTAATTTGTATAGAACAAGACTTGTTTCATGATAATTAAAATGCAGAGATCCTTGCACTATCCATTTTTGGGTCACTCAAAAACAATCTGTCTCAAAAATCATGCATTTACAGTAAATCCATTATTTTATTTTTGTATGTTGTTTGTTGTGTTTCACTTTCACTGCCCCACACTAAGACTGCCTGTGGGTGCAGAGGACTCACACAACACAAGAACATAATATGCAGATTGGAAACAGAGATAGGAACAGAGACTTAAACTCATTATTCAAATATCTGCTCCACTGGGAATCAAACCCAGGACACTCCCCACAGTGCTATCGCATCTAAACTACTGCACCATGCAGTTGTAATCATTTCTCAGGTCCACAGTCCAAAGAATACAAGTCATACGTTAATTAAATCAAATGTCCTTTCATAACTAAAGTACCTTAAAATATATTATGAAAATAATGACTGGAATTAACTTACGAGACATATATTTCTGGATCTCACGGTGATTGAAATTCTCGCCCCCCCAGCTCTCATTGTAGAACTTTTCCATTTCAGCTCGTAGAGTAGACAAGGAGTAGCGCCGTTTCTTGCAAACATTTTGTTTGCCGTTCAAGTTGTTGAAATCAAGATCGGCAAACAGAATGGCAGGTACTTTAGTTGAACCAAGCTTGGGGTCATCATTTGACAGCGGAGTCAAGTCCTCGTAATATTCTGGCTTAGAGAAGCCACTCACATTCCCCATTATAATGTTCTCATCAATGCTTAGAACTGATGTATCTCGTTCTGGTGTTGTTGTTAAGTCCACAACTGGATTTGAGGCCTCAGAAACAGAGTTCCTCTTTGGGGTCTTTGAATGTACATCATTCTGTGTGTCTACAGGAGTTATCCTCTTTGAGGTCTTTGAAGGTACATCAATTTGCTTATCCACAGAAATAGTTTTCTGTGGTGTTTCAGTGATACTGTTTGTCTGTTTTGATTTCTTTGGCTCGCTCGGAGCCTCTGATTGGTTTGAGTCTGATTTATAAGCATCAGCACTTGGAATAGTCTTACTGGATATATCAGGTGTATTCTTGTTGAGTTCACTCGATTGGTTGCTGTCCGAGTCATATACATCCGGGTTTGGAATACTCATCTCAGATACAAGATAGGACTTGTTTCTTTGCCTCTTATTTTTGGCTTTGCTTTTTGGTGTAGCAAAGCATTCCTTGTCAGTGACAGGAGACACATTTGTTATCGGAGTGGACGCCACCGAAGGTGATGGTGTTGAAGTCACCTCCTTGTTTTTTGTTTTTTTCTTCTTTTTAGATGGCGTTTGAACAAGCAAGTCAGAGCCGTGCAAACTGAAATCAAAGCTTTGGTTGTTCGGGTGCCGAGATGAAATGTTTAGAGCGATACAATCTCCCCGTATAAATTCATCAGAAACAGATGAAACAACAGACGGTACAGGACTGGCGGATACTGCTCTCTCTTTCTTAGGTGATTTCTTGTCTTGAGTTTTGTCTGTGGCTTTGTTGACAACTATTGCACACATCTCCTCTTCATCGGAGCTATCAATGGTTATGGTGGGTTTAGGCGGCAATGCTACTTCAATAACTTCATCCTCGTCACTCGACTGCAGTTCCACTATGTGGGTGTCCTCATCGTTTTCGATTATCTCCACTGTTCTCTTCAGATTGTGAGGTACAGGCGATTGGAACATGGATAACAAATTGGCTGTCGGGGATGTGGCGACGACATTGCTTTTCTCTTCCCCTGGCTTGGAGTCATTCTGGTCAATTATTGTGTTTCTATTAACTGGAGGCTCCTTCGGGGTGTTAACCTTCTGATAGGGCGAGTTGCCCTCGCTGGTCCGCCAGTAACGACGGACTGCGTTCCGCGGCGCATTCTCGATCAGTTGCAGCACATCTTTTTGGTTATCGTTCACGTTTTGTTGCGTATCGTCCGCATAATACAGCATGGAATACAACCGTCCCTCTAAGTCATTTTCGTTAAGCTCCTGAAAGTGAAAATGATTGCAAAATCATCTCGTATTCAACTCATTGTTGTGTGACACAACAAAAATACATACAGTAACCTTACAATCTAAACATACCTCCTCCATGTTTCTGCGGTGATTTTAGGGTGGAAATAACTTCACACGTAATTAACATAATCGAAATTTGAATTGGAATTACTTTAAAGCGCTGAGAGCATTACAAATAATAAAAAAGGGATTTGTATTTATTATGGACACGTCCGACACTCCATTTCGTCGAGTTGAGTCTTAAACCAGTGTTGCTATATTAAATTTATTGATTTTAGACTTAATAGTAAAAAATCGAAAAATACATAAAACCATGATCAAAGAAAACAAGGTCTGCTATTCCGAGAGTGACACACGCCTACGTCACTATCCAGTTGCCATTTTATTGCAACAA
>DWIY01001471.1:0-10078 GCA_018248615.1 Erynnis brizo brizo
TGACAATCAAGAATGATTATCACAGACGCCCAGAAGATTTCAGCCCTCTATCTGTGTAAAATAATACTTTCCATGGACAATTTATTACATAATAAATATTTTAAATATTGATACGGTACTATAAAATAAATTATTTGGAGTGCAAATAAACGCACGCATCTTAATTTAAAAATATTAACGTGTAACTAGCTTCAGTCTTAACAACAGCTTCAGTCTACTCTAGAGTATACCCTGTATCGTGTCATACAAAGTATTGACTCACACAAGGCAAGAACACATACTACAGAGACAAAGTTTCGGGTGTTTCTTAAACTCGTTGTTGAAAATTTAGGTACTGGTCCAGCAAACATATTTGAAGAAGAATCTCCACGAGCAGATGAAATTTATTGCATCGCAAAACGCGCGTTAAATGCAGAGAAAACACTTAGTTAACCTTTTTTTAATCCAAACTCACAATACGTTATATTATATCCAACAAAAGAAATTGTTTGTTCATAAAAATTCTCCAAGTTTTTAACAATTAAAGGCGGAAGTTCAAACGTCTTTCATTTACTAAACATTCCATCTTCTTGGTTCATTTAGGGCACAGAATTCCCAAATCGCGACGATCCTTCCGATAGCGGTCCTTTCACCATCGCGCCTGGTGGTCTAAACCAGCTATTCCCAAACTACCCAGATTATTACCACTGGAGATCTTAGAGGTTACTGTGTCTTGTGTTTACTGTAGATATACCTGATATTATTCATTTGAGATTCGGGTTTAATTCCAAGTTACACTCTTTTTTATAAATAATAAAATACTATATCATTAAGATTATATATTATGTTTATTATATTAGTTTTTATCTGCATATTACCTAAGACCTCAGATTTTTTGTCAGAGTTATTTTTTAATCTAAATACATAACTACAACATCAATATCTCTTTAAATATTACCGGGTTTCTTGTAATAACTTTTGAATCAAAGCTTTGGAAAACGCTGGCTTACAGTGCCCACACCCGAATAGCTGTACCACCTCATTATATAAACTAGCCTAGTAAACTTTTACTGCCCCATTTTACAATAGTAACGTCCAATCGTCCAATTGATAGATTTTAAAATGACGTTTAATATCACACAAAACATTAGTGTTCTTTATTACTATGAATTATCCCTATCAAGATAATGTCTCATCTCGTTTAACTGAATAGGTACTAATTTCGTTATAATTTAATGTAATATCACTTAAAGCTCATAGTAAAAACAAAAATGTACGAAGATAGAACATAAAATCAGGAAAAAAATTAAAAGAGTTCTAATACGAGTAAACTACAAATAACTTGACTTATTTAACGATTTGAGATATTACTTGACCCCTGTAGCCTTCGTAAGTTATCTTTTTAGGTGTGAGGTCAATTTGAAACGAAATTTTAAAAAATACATAGTTCGAATTTCTTTTATGAATGTAACGAATGTTTTTATTACTTTTTATGTTTTATTCTGTGCAACTACTATGAGTTTTTTTTGTTAAAACATAAATAACATTGTTATCGGAGTCATAAAATTTAACCAATGAAGCGTCAAAAATCGAGCTGGAACACACCGAGATTTATAATTTGGGAATGAGTTACGCAATAGTACAAACATTCATCAAATTTACCGGTACTAATGAGTTGGACTTTTAAATAGACATAATTAAAGAGAAAGTTGTCCTTGAGAGTTCACGGACATGTTAGTTCTTACTTGTTGTTCTAATTAAATTCAAGTACACACTTCTGATGCAAGGATTGACAGCCAAGTACCATATCTTCATAAGGCATTCTTTGAACTCCTTAAATCCACACGTACTTGATACCGAATTAAAATATTGGAAGTACCTTCTAATTTAAGGACTCTATGATGCCTCGAGTTGGTTATTTTTAAATGATGACGCAGATGTTTTTAGAAAATACGACGTTTGACAAACAAAAATTTAACATTACTCGTATTTGTTTAAGTTACTACACTGACCTTTTTTGTGCCATAGAGAAGGAAAGAGACATTTAATTTAAAGCCTGCAAGCCACTTGATGATCACTGCAATTTCACTGAATTACCATTAGTTTTCATTCGTCGTAGCACTTATGCGACGGAAGTCAGCTAAAGATGTGAAGAACATTTTGCTGAATTTTGTATGTACAATTGATGCTATTGAAGATTCACACCAACTTGCAAACACACTTTCAAGAAACGAACATTCCAAAAAGACAAGGAGTACACGACAAAAAACATTTTTACGCCATAAACGTTTTGTAGGAAAATGTTCTCGGGTTCCATGACAAAGGGGGTTTAATTTTGTATTTTAACAAAGGCTGCGACATGCAATGATTGCACCTAACTGTTTATACAAACACCAGTCGAATTAGAAACATGAGTGGTGCAAGTTAGGTTCCAATTATCACCTGTTAGCGGTAGAAAGGGCACCAACCTTTGACCTCAAATGATACACTGACCCAATGGAAAAGGTTTTTCGTTGTTCTAGAAATTATCAATGCAGTGCGCTTTGGAAATCAATTTGATTTGGGACTGACTTTTTTCTGATGTTTTGTGCTTGTAAAATTATAACCGGCTTGGCTGAATAAATAAAAATTTTAAAGGAAATCAACTTTCAATTTCCAAAGAAATTGTATACCTGCAATTGTGTATCCGATTAACTACACATACAATCTTTTTTCTGTTTGTGTTGCAAGCAATTACGACTGGTAACAGATGGCAAGCGAGAGTCGTGGTTTATCAAAATCAAACGATTTAAGATAAATAAGTATAAAATACAAAATGCATAATTGCTTAAGTGTACCTCAAACGGTAATCTAAGAACACTATTAAATGGTTTTAAAAACTCAACTCAACTTATACGCTGGTGAACAGAACATAGCGCAGTAGCTTTCGTATGTTATAAAAATATTTAAAAATAATATAGGCAATGGCATGGATCCGCGGCTGGAAAGGTGCGACGGACATTATCAAACGAGGAATGCTATCTCAAATATCTTCTAGTACAAATAATAGTAGCAAGAAGCAGTGACCGCAGCAGACGCTTGCACAGAATATATACACATAGTACAGAAGTCAACGTTTTAACAGAGCATGTCCGTAAAACGAAGATATAAGAAAATCATAAATCTGACCCTTCTTTTCGGAGATTCCGTTCAATTAATTACGATAGTACGCTTAGTTAGATTTCAAATACTGGAATAATTACAGTATAGAGTAACCACATTATCGAAGAAGACCAAACATACCGTTTTGTTTGATGAAAATTAAATGAAGTGATAAGTCCATGTCCCGCCCTTTCTAGAACTAATGAATTCTAATATCTAGAGGTTATTTAGTATAATAGTTATTGTTATAATATTATTAGAGGACTAAATAATTAAAATCAGGAAAATAAAAAACATTTCAATTTGGACGCCAAAGAGGTTCTCTTTGACTCTTTGACCATTTTTTTGTCCAATTTCTGCAAGCTTATTGGCTCAAAAGCATGACGTTAGTTCAATCATTTACACTTTTCTCGGTAGAATAAATTATAAGCTATCGGCAACAAAACGAATTGCGCAAATTCTCTGGTCACGCTTAACATTTAATTGCAATTTTAAAAACTCATACACGCACTCGCTCACACCAGAAGAAACTTTATAACAAATTAATATATTGACTACTGCACTATCTATCTAGTTCGTGACACCGGCGACCGCATATCACGCACAAGTTGGTAAAGCTACTGACGCACGTTCGCTTTTCCGCGGTTTGGGTAAAAGTCAAACCGCAACTATGCACCGTAGACTCACTTCGCTATTTAGTCGTAGACGACTCTAGGGTATTGGGTTTCGCTGTGCAAAAACTTTCTAATGTTTTGTTAGGTTATGTTGGCTATGAAACTGAAGTATGTCGCGTTTAATGCAATTTAGCACATTGTCTGCAAATTTGATCGACTAAAGGTGTATAATTCGGGTGCAAAATCAAATACTTCTTGTTCTCGTTGTTTAAAAAAATTGAAAGCATTTACAACATACGAAACTCACACAATTTGTACGTTCTTCACTCGTGCTGTACTTTATCAAGAAATCAGTTGTTGATTTCCAAATATTTCGATCATGCACTAATATTGTACCCACCTCAGTGACCACAGGTTGGCTGCATGCTCGTTTACTTCTCATATACATTACAATACCTGTAGAAAATCTGGGACAAACAAAACGCCTGTAGTTTCCTGTATAATTACAAGTTTGCTCTAGGATATATAGAACTCCACGATAGCAGTTACGCCCAATCTATTGCCATTAATCAGGAATGCGCCGGTCGCCCTATTTGCTCGAGCCTCAGAGATTTCGTATAAATAAAGACGTTTATTCTATTGACTTGTTCTACAGTAACTTCGAACGGCTGCTGGCTGCAATTTGTATATCTTATCATGACATGGTACACTGTTGTTCAAATAAAAGGCTTTTCGCATAAATTGAGTTTTTGGTGTTTTGGTCGATTTGAGCCTTAAATCTGCATGCATTTTCATGTCCTCCTGCTCGGCACTGCCATAAGGGTCGAAATTCCACAAATTAATTATTCTTCAATTGTATATGCTGACGTACATCCGGGCCCATAATTTTACGTCCGTAACTCGTTCGCTGCAATTATGCGTGGAATACATGCAATTGCACAGGCACACGCTATATTTTTAGTCGTCAAAAGTTATGCAAAATTTTATTTTGGTTTTTGTTTAGGTGATATCATTTCTCACTTCTAATTAAATTCTCTTCTGTATCTTAGTCGTATGAACTATCAGAAGGCGTAAGTACCTACATAAAAAATTAAGTTAACAATTTTCTTGGTTTCGTATATCTGATTTTGTAGAATCTTAATTGCAGTAACACAATTCTATCGATATTAATATTTATAATTTAACCATAAAGTTATCGGCGAACACATTCAGCTGTTACAAGTTAACTCCCTTATCTGCTTAATAGAATCCTAGCACACTGTATAGGAAATAGGAACATCCTCGCAATATCCCATTAATTATGGAACATGAAGGCAACCTGGCAACTCCTACAGGATGATATTAAGGAAGTCAGAATGTCTTAAGACCGTTAAGCCGCTAGATAAGTCCGGTTTTAAATTATTAGCTCAAGACTGTACACTATCGAGCATTAAATGCAGCATAATTTATGTGCAACTTCGTAATATTTCAAAAGTCCGAGGTACATGGACTATTATGTGCATTACCCTTAATCACAGCCAATCATGTCAAAATTTTTAATTTATTCCTGTATTACTTTAAACCGAATACTGGTGTCCTTTTACCAACAAGATTATACAATAAATAAAGTTTAAAAAACTACAATGTGACTACCTGAAAATACTTGAAAATCAGTTAAAAATGTATTAAGTAAGAAGATGTGCTATTCTGAAATTATTATATTCTAGTGGACCTGTTTCCTATGGACTACGTGCTTAGGTACACCGGTCCCGTATCAAAATTTAAAAAGTGACAATAAGTTCTATGAGATCAATTGTCCAAACCCAGTTTTGTGGCTTGCAAACAATTGCAAATTGCTTCGATTCAAGGACAATAATTGGAGCAAACTGTAAATAGATAGACGGGCTAGTTGTCGAGTTGATGGGTCAACAGGCGACAACCGCGAAGTATTGGACATAATGATATAACTATTGGACACCCGTGATTTCACAGGGTCAACGACACCCCACATTGCAATGACCGCCGCTCAGATAGACGTAAATATGACCGGCACATGTGTTTTCAACGCGTACGTACCTACTCGTATCTCACTGATTGACGATTACCGATCTGAATGGCATGCAGTGGATATTTAGCTGAAACTTGTTTAGCTGAACCCATTTCTAAACCGACTTCAAAAAAAGATCGTGTACGAGTATTGTGAACTGACTGAAATCTACCTAAATAGTATATTACGAAACGTGTGGCTAAGTAGCCCATTATTGCACGGCGTGAAGTTAGCGCTCGAACGGAACGCAAATGCTTAACGCGTGCTAACTTCAGACACAAGAATCTTATACTATTCTAGAATACGACTACATAACATACATAAGTGCTTCGTTACGCCCACAAACCGTTTCGTTATTCCGCGGTTCGTGGTTCAACTGATGATGCAGCAAAAAAACCTGAATCCTGAGCTAACTGGGCAAAGGGATTAAGAAGTGTGCTCATATTTTACCTTAAAATTAATCACGGCGCAGCGGATTATAAGGGCGCCAAAAATATATTTAACAGCCTTTTACGATTCATCACCTACTAAAATCAAGACAATTGCACATTGTGTCGCAATCTCAAGAATTCCAAGACACTTTTCTCGTTACGGCTCTCTTTCGTACGGCCCCTAATTGGGGGCTAAGGTGAAGCAACAATGGATAGCAGAGGTCAAGGCGGTCGAACCTCACACGTTACATTACCCCTGCGTGTCGCAATTCAAAAATCACGAAAACTTCTCACCAATAAATCGGTAATTGTCACTGATTACAAAAGTTTGATTAATAGCACCAACGTTTAACAAATAACATAGAGGATGGATACTCGAAGCGTATGGAATCAACAGGTACTCGGCATTCAATTTTGACAAGTCAAAGGGACGTCTTTATGTTCTAATACCATCTCGGTTTATACATGTCTCAATTGTGCATTGCTAGCAGACATTATAAAGCTCAAATCAAATCCTATTATCACGACTCTGTCGTAATAAGTGAAAGTCAAAATCCTATCTATGCCTTTTATTAATACCGATGTTATTAATGTTTTGTATAAATTTTGTAGACGATGATTAGTTGATATGTTGGAGAATTTGTTAAGCCCTTTAAGGTTAGGATAATTCCGTTAACACGAATCGTTGTTATTGTACCTATTTGTTTGTGTTACAAAACTAAACCAACAAAGTTAGTAGCATATTGTTTAAATTACAATAATAACTTTTATGTAATTATTAATATTAATATACGGACAAATATTACAAGTTTTACAAATATGTAATGATTCACAGATCCAGTTATTAAGTTTAACAAATCCTCATAAAGCATCTTAGTCCCAGAGGGAAGAGTGCCTGTGAGGCTGCGATGCTTGACTGTCCATTTATATTATAAATTTATTTAAAGACAATAATTCTTGTCTCATGCATGTAATTTAAATTCCTCGTCGATTAGGTATGTGTCAAGTAACACAAAAATCCGAGTTACAGTTTGACGTCATTCCTGACGGCCTACCACAATGATTATGCGTCACGAATGTTTAAAGAAGATATAATAAATTTCAATCCATCGCTTGCTTTACTTTACTGCTAGATAGCCTATCCATAACATTTGTGTTACTTTATAAGTGATTCAAGTACCCGACGAACCGAACTTTGGGCTGCTATAATGTGGAAGAAAGCGTGATTTATTGCACGTAGGTATGATTCAGTCTTAAATATTTTTCATCTGGATGTTTATTTTAATGGGGTTTTTTCACGTGGAAATTGTTTGCCGCCTACATAAGACCAGTAGTAGTTTGATTAGTGAAAACTAACTTTTACATTCAAATGTCCTTAAAATATTAAAATGAAAACATCACAAAGTGTTTGTCTACTATGATCAAAAAAGTAAATAGTAATTACGTATTCATCAGATGTAGATTCATTTAGATGCAACAATGTCATACCCAAAATACAAAACGCAATTTAAAACTGAAATTGGATTTTGTACTAAATGGGTAATAATAAAAACGCATTATCCCTTTTAGGAAAGGTATTGTAACGGCTCATATATTTCCTCTTTATTTGGCAATGATACAGTTCATTAATTTCGATTTTTAACGATGGCATCATTCTAACAACTATTGTGCCTATATAAACTTATAGTTATGTGCTGAGCATTTAATTTACATAACAATACTCAAATTTGTTTACCTATACATAGATAATTACTCGTATATGCCGATACATAAATTCCTACAATATTTTCCTAATTTTATCTTGCCTCTAACAAAACTACACGGCATTTGGTATTTCTCTACGCAAGAATGCGTAACGATGAAATCCGCCGACAAACCGGAGTACCTAACTGACATAGCTCTCAAAGCTAGCAAACTGGAGGGATGAAATCATATCAAAATTAAAGCTAGGTAAGGGTGCAATTGAGTTCCTTTCAATAAACTATCAAAATGTCAATTATATAATAACGATAAATAAATTTCAAACATTGGTGTATAACGGCATAGAATTATAATTTAATTAAAGAATATGACTATATTGCGTGTAAACTAATTAAGAAAAAAATTCAGATAATCTATCATTATTAGGTAGGTACGTGCACACTTTTGAAGATAAATTAATAAAACTCATAAATATTTTCTATGAAGTACGAGTACATCGAATGAACACATTTAAAATTCAGTATGTATTTCGTTCGGGTTAACACAACTACCTCATTAATTTCGGTGTTTTAGTTCAACTTACCTACTGTTAGTAAAAATAAAAATACAAAAACGTTTTACGGACCTATCAAAGTCATATAAATCATCCAGTAGGTACCTGTCAACTTCAACCTGTCCTGTTAACAAGTATAAACAAAAAGCAGCTACTCATACATTAATCAATTAGGATGCTCATACAAAAACATGGGCTAACTAGATTTTATCAGCGGCCATTTAGTACGTTGTATGACTGCAAGAAAAAGTAAGGTCTTACTCACATGCACTCCTCAATATCGAAAACATCGTCAGAAACACAATTCATTATTATAGATACTAAAAATTACCATTTAGGAGAAAAATGAGATGCGATCTCATATTTTTCTCCGTTTGAAGATAATAATAATTATTAATTATAAAATTATAATATGTTTACTGATATGAACTTCTTTAAATAATTTACATATTGATTTACAGGTGCAACTAAATCACGAATTTAATGACACAGAATAGATTACAAAGTATTCCAAATCATATGGATAACGCTTTTACACATATCAACTTCGTTGACCATAGTGAAAGTTGAATGGGCATGAAACAAAAAGCTATAAAAACTTTACAAGCCATAAAGTACTAATTTTCAAATTTTATATATGTCTAATCATCACTGATATCTACAGCTTTAGTGCCCAACTTAATGAAATTATCTATTACACCCAAATGGAATGTAGCTAAAACTTTCGAGTTTATGTCCATACATCGAAAAATCACTCTGTTTATCTGTATGTAAATAAATTTAATTTTACAGCGTGTACCACATTAATCGACTGATAGGCACCAATCGCGCCGCAATCACTCCCATGTGTATGCAGCTTTAACCACAAAAGCTATAAAGAAAAAGTTTTTAATTGAAGCCGACGGTTAGGTTTGTAATAAAAAATTTAATAGTAAAGGGAAAATAAACCTAAACCAGTCAACCAATCGACCGAACTACATCATGAGAGGTCTAAGTAATAAATTTTAATAAAAATCAATCTAAAAGGTTTCATGGCCCTTGATCGGGAGGTGCAAAACGCTGAAGAGTAAGAAAATGTTGTACGAAACTGACTAAAATCCGTGGGAAATATCCATAACAATCTGTTGACTTAAAATCGGTCATCATAACAGCTGCTATGATGTTTTTATCTACGTCCAATAAATAATTAAAACGAAAATTTCGTATCGAGTTCTAATTGGTTACCGTTAAATGGAACATCGCATCCCTTTGATCACCTTTGATCCGGTTAGTAGGGCAGTGTGTCTCAAACATTTTTATTTATTCGGAACTCTACGAATTAAAAATATTTGAACTTACTTGAAACTATCAAGATCTGTTTGAACTGAAATTGAAACTGAAATTGATTGAACTATTACTTGACAAACCATTTTAGTTCTTTTATCTCACAGGCGTGCATGAAAGGAGACCCGACTCGGCACTGAAAATTGGTTACAGGCAAAGGTGTGCTTTTGGGTACCAACCCAGTTTATGAAAGTATAATAATTATGCAGTTTATGAAAGTATAATAAGTATAATAATTATAGCCGTGTGGTTGCCGGCTTAGAATAGCGCCACTCCGAGTCGACCCGTGGAGATCGTAAGAGGCGATCGA
>DWIY01001472.1:0-10076 GCA_018248615.1 Erynnis brizo brizo
AATATGATATTTAGACATTATGCCATCGCGGACTTTATTGTAGACAATAATGTGCTCTACAAATGTGTAGTACATTATTTTGATCTATCTCGTAGGGTTCAGCCAGCGTTTGCAATGTAAGCGCAAAGAAATGGGTTTATTTACGACATCACATTTGAAACCTCGAAAATTATCAGTGTTCCTCTATTATTATGCATGTTATATACATATAAACCTTCCTCTTGAATCACTCTATCTATTAAAAACCGCATCAAAGTCCGTTGAGTAGTTTTAAAGATCTAATATAGGGACAGACAGAGGGAAGCAACTTTGTTTTATATTATGTAGTGATGATACGAGTAGTGATGGTATTGATCATGCGGACGCATTTAAAATGGGAATGTAGAGCTAGAATGTAGAGCTGTTTATTAATATTGGAGAATATATAATAATCTTTGTGAGAAATATATTTTTTAAAACGTGTTAATAATTATATATTCGTATAAAATGCTACACGTGTTGTTCATTCATTTGAACTGACTTTCCAAAAAGATAACTTCGAAACCTAGTTTCGAATGTAAAAAAAATATTTATAGATTCCACAGCAATTATAATACCCGAGCAGATATTTTTTATACTTGTATCTTTTATCCATGTACGAATGTTGATCAGTATTTGGTCAAAACTGGTTATATGCGAGACGGGTGTCGCGCGATTAGCATTCGGCACGACAGGCGCCATGTTTCCTCCATAAAAAATATGCATAATTCCAAATAACTTTTGATACATTTTCTTAGTTTACATTGAGCTCACTTTTGTTTTCATTCATCTTTTGAAACATTTCCGAGCGCGAAACTTCTTGCTTTTGTAGAGCTTCTTCGGATCAATTGAATGAATGGAAGAATTTTAACAATGAAATGCCTTGAATGAAGCTTTTGATAACAGAATGAAACTGACTGTCTGATTCTGTTATTAAAGTTCGTAAAAACTGTAGGGTTGTTATTTTTATTGATGGTGTTTGAATGTGCCATACCAGCATAGGTATATTACCAAACTTGGCTTCTTGTAAGGGATGAATTTTTTTTAATTTGATTATTATTGTGATTAATTTTCCAAGCCTTTAGTGGTGAACAACTACAAAACTTCACTAAAGAATCGTAAACCGTAAAATATCGTGAATAAATATCGAATCGAGTACTCATAATATGGCAAAGTGTACACTGTACAGATCAAATGAAAACTGTTTGTTCTCAAGAGTTTATCAACTATATATTTGAAAAGATTTTTCCAAGAAGTCTTGTTTAAGATAATTTTGTTTTTAATTAGTTGACCAAAGATTCAGACGACCTTGATATCTTTCTTGTTGTAGTGACTATACGTAGGTATTTGAGAACGTTATATGGCTATTTGAGAATAAATTTAAATTTATCAATTTATCTTTGTTTAATGTCCACCCAGACGAGATTTATAACTTGGCAGCAAATTCAGTAAAAGATGGTAAAGGAAGCGTGATTATATAATTTCGCGCGTTTTATCAGACAGACCGTTACAGATATTAATTAAATACCTATTTAAGTTACAATTAAGTAACTTAAAGCTTAACCGCTTGAACACTACCCTACGTACGGCGTAATTTTCAGTTTGAGCGCGTCGAAAGGGGCTTCAAGTTTAAGGAAGTTCGTAGCCGTATGGTAGGCAAGGGCGGCGCGTCCTTGAAGCGGGGCGCGATCGATGAATGACGTAACTCGGTGCGTGACGTCACGGGCGCACGCTGCAGAGGCCGAGGCCGCCGCCGCTGTCGGTTTGACGTTCCTACACCCCCTAACTACCTACCACCCACGTATTTTTAGATGCTGCTATGACGTAATTCCGCCGCGGAACCCAATAGAATTGAACGAAAGGAATGTCTATAAACGCGTAATGGACTATCTAGATATTTTATTCTGTTATTGTTTCTATTATCGTTATTGGTTTTATCGTCATAAATGACACATTAACTTTAAAAAAAAATAAGATATAAGGTATCTTAATTAAATCTTAGTTAATTTATGTTTTCAAATTCAGGTTTAAAAAACACAAAACAACGGCTGGTTGATAATACCATAATAATATATTTTGTTTTAAAATATACTTTCTAAGTCAGGAGTGTGTTTCCCAAGACTTTTATAAGTAGGTTCCTTGCATCCATCGGATAAGGTATCAAAAATATAAACGAGGAAGGGGAAAGTAGTAAAACGTAAATAGATATATTTTTAACCGACTTCAAAAAAGGAGGAGGTTACTCAATTCGACCGAATATATATTTTTTTAGGTTGTTCGCGGATAACTTTGTCGTTTATGAACCGATTTCTAAAATTCTTTTGTTGTCACAAAGGACAAATTTCAAAGGTCCCATGATAAAGAGACCAGGATCTGATGATGGCATCCCAGAGAAATCGAAGGAAACTTTCAAAATAGTAGGCGCAACTGGTGCATTTGTTAATTTTTTATTACGTATTTTAAAGCACTACTCTACTAGATATAACTACAAATTTTATTATAACCTCATTTATATTTATATAAAATTTGAACTTTGGCACAATACATTATTATTGAAGTCTGTTAGTAAAGTTATTTCTTACTTTTTAGTTTGGAGTCGGTTCACATTTTTGTTAAAAAATAATTTTACCTTAACAACAAAGTTATTTGAGAGTTTCATTTAAAGATAATCAGAGTTAAAAACTTGAATAAAAAGTTTTGTGACAGTCCTTTAGCTAAGATATTTTTCAATGAAAATGAATAGAACTGATAGCGCGCGTATATAAGTGACGTAAAGGGAGTGTCAGCTTACGCATTGTGACGTCATTCATGTTCGCGGGTGATAGCCCGCTTGTTTACTGCCTCCCTATCAATACATATCCACCATAGATCGACTATTTGCCCATTTCAGACGCTATCGTCATAATAATATCACAAATAACGAACTAAAAATATTTACTTTGAAAGCTTTTATTTTTCGCTATTCAAATATTAATTTGCATTCTACGGCTAAATGTATTTAACTTGTGTTAAATGTTGGCGTTTATAATTTTATAGAACTACTTTTGTGTTCTCTTATAACTATGTACCTAACAATTATGTGGTAAAGTTTTCCCGAAACTAATACGGGGATAATTATTAAGTATATTATATCGTTGAAAGTGAAAGTGAGTTTATGGGAAATGGGCTGATATGTTTCAGTGGGCATTTTATTTATTTTTATTTAAACTTTTTATTGTACACACACATAGACAGAAACCAACAATTTCAATAAAAATAAGAGCACAATGCACAAAAGCGATCACTTCCAGATAACCAAGGGCAAGTAGTGAGGAGTTGAAGAGTAGAGAGAAGTGAGAAAAGGTAGGGTGTGCAGAATACAATATAGAACATAACATACAAATAATACAAAAATCATTAAATTGAGGCATTATTGAATGGTAAGAAATGAAGTTAATAGATTTCAGTACTATAACCACATTTTCGTCATAATTAGCCACAGTGAGAAATCTTCGTGTTTCCTTTAGTTTTAAATTGTGCTTAAATATTGTAGCCTCGTGAATAATTAATTGTAGAAATGAGATGTAAGGTAAGTAAAGAAGTATGTTACAATAATAATAATTATGATGTTTTGCGATGATCAGTTATTTGCAGAGAAACATCTCGGCAGGTGCAAGCGACGTCTGCCGGTTGCGACAACCGATTGGGCAAGTCGCAGGCAGTTTGGCTGAGGCCATCGGCTTACCGGAGGCGATCGCGACACCATCCCATATTATACTGACGTTACCTAACTTGCCCCGAGCAAAACAAAAACAAAATTAACTTTGCCATACCAACCTCTCCGATCAATCTTTGTTTAAGCTCGCATTAGGTATTGATTACCTACAGTTTGAATTATGTTTTTGTATATGTACCTGTATGTGTAAGGAAATGTATGATGTATGGTCAGATTGGTCAGTGTTTTAATGCTACATTTTACACTTTTCCTTTTATTTATTGAAAATGATGCCGTGCTAGATTCTACTTTAACAAGTAAAAAGTGATACTGTCCGAATACATTAATAATATACTTTCTAGGTGGTTTGCGGAAAAAAAATTACGTAACTTCACATAACTGACAATAGGCCAAGATGGTAGGTAAGTATTTTCACAAGTGGGGAATGCAAATTCGCACATTTTGTGATGCTAATTAATTAAACGGAACTTTGTTGGTTGATCTATTGGAATATGTTTTTAGTAAATTGTGAAACCTTGTAAAAAAGTTAAAATTAGACACAAAATTAAATAAAACTTTTATTACTTTTCATTTACCAAAGCTTTAAAATAACACTAAGATATTTTAGACTTGTACATACTGTACAGATTGTAGATTGCTCTTTCAAAAGAATTAAACGCGTTACACATTAATGTGTAAGGACTTAAATAGGGATTAGAAGTACATATGTCACAAGAGTAATATCACAAGTTTTCTTAAACGTGTTTAAAATAATTCACATCGATTTTTTTTGCAAAAATCTGTCGTCGTTTTTTTGTTGAGATTTTAGTGACCGAACTTTCAAGCTTTTAAGCTCTTACACGGTTATTTATAATAAAATATCAATAGGGGGGAAATATCAAAAATAAAAGTAACTTAATTAAAAACAGTAAAACTAAAAATAAAATAAAATAATTAAAAATAAAAATAAAAGGGGAGGGTACGTACGTTTGTTATGGAATTGTCTAAGGCCGCAGTGTTGGCTGGAGGGCGTCAGTAACGCACCTCGCATTCTAGCCGATGGCCATCGTCACGACAGTTCCACACAGAGTCTACAACACCCAAAGGTTCTACACAACGAAAGCGAAAATAAACACAGAAGTAGAGGAACGCGTATCGTCGTGCGGGCGCTGACCTGGCGCTGGCTTGGCGGGATCCAGAGAGGAGTCGCGCGGCTCCAGGGTCAGGCTGAGGCACGCGCCAGACAGTCCCAGTTCGCTCAGCAGGATCCTCATGCGGCCGAGCACATTCCACTCACTGCACGCGCACTCACTCACAGTTAGACAGTCTAAGCGATCGCGAAGGGTACGCACTGGCGGACGGGCGGTGCGATACTGAGGCCGCCGCCGCCGAGGCTGGTGGCTATATCGCGACGTCTGACGTCACGGTTGCGACGTCACTAATGTGACGTCACTAACGGTACCTCCCACGGCCCGCCCGCCGCCGCCGCCTCGCCGCCGCCCGCCCGAGCCTGCGCTAACGGAATCGCTAGTACGGAGCTGAGCTTTCGTACGCCCGCGCCGTTGTCGTCCGCGTGCATCCACTTCGTACTATGTCGAAAGCTTCCATTGCCATGTACGATCCATGATCTAATTTTATAAATAGGTATAGGAAGTGCCTACGTACTACGGAAAATAAATGTTGTTCACATATAGTTTGGTATTCTTATGAAGTAGATTATATTTAAGTGTACCTAAGTATCCTTATTGATAAACCTGCATCTGATACAATATTATGGTATACCAGTAGTTGGCACATAACTGAATAAGGTACCTCTTAAAGTACTTTTAAGGCATTACTGATGTATTAAAAAGAAGGCGAAACCTCATATTACGTAACCATTTGTGGCGATTTGGCGAATGAGACCAAAAATAGCTGTTAGTCGCACGAATTTATGGTCTACAGTATAATAGATCGAAATATCCAGACACGATAGACTCAAGATCAGACTTAGTTTATTAGCTCCAGAATCTATCCCGTCCACTAATTTAGTTGTTAATCAGACATAGGTGGCTTATAATAACCTACTCGTATATAATCCAACTTTTAGCTTTGGTAAAAAAAAAGCTTCTGCAAAAAATGGAGATTTCCAAGATTAATTTCTGACTGGTCTATATAATAATAAATTAATATTAATTGGGTGCGATTGGGTAAGTTTTATATCGCACGCAAATGAATGTTTTGGAGCAAACTACGACGTAGCATTGACATACTCCATCTTCTTCCTTTTCTCTATTCCTTGTAGGGTAGGGTGAGAAGTAAAGATGCTACGCCAATAGAACTTTTTCTGTTATTTTCACGCCGACATGCCGATTTTTGTGCCAGTTAGGTATTTTGATGAAACAAGAGATTTTCTTATAATGTCCAAATGGCCTAGAAGGTACCTACCTAACCTACTTAAGGATGCCAGATAATTATTAAACTGTTCTTGGCAGTGAGGAGGGGGATGTGATAAGGCAGTTATCGCATCCATTTTGATGTCGAAGCTTTCTGTGCCGCTACGCAAATCGTCGTTGGTTTTTAATGTCATACTTATTTAAAGTTTGCCTCGTTTAGTGAGTCTGTTTGACTGATACCTTATTATGTTGTTCTTAACTTCATATGTAATAATAAGCTTAAGTATCAACTACACTATGAAAATTATACAAGCTCTTAATGTTAATAGAATATCGTAATTATAATTATTATAAGTACTTCCATGTATAAATTTAAAGACTTAACTTTGGAAAATTTACCTTTTACTTTTTTAATCTAAATCATACTGACGAAAACTTTCGAAACTTATGTAAGAAAGATGACTTCAAGCAACTACACAGCCGTTTTTGTACATTAGCTTTGTACACTAAGAAATAGTCGAATGCACTCGTGAGTTTCAGTAGCGAAAGCTGCAGTCTAAATCGTCTTGCCTATCACCTATATTTATTGCGAGTGGTAAATATACTAATTTTAAATGAGGAATTAGGTGTGCATGTGGCTCGGAGACAAATGCAGCGGTGACGGCGCGGCGGCGCTCGTCGGCGCATCCCGCTCCCATTCGGGTGCAGCCCCGTTTCCGCATTGATTGTATCCGTCGTCACTCGCGGACATCTATAGCGCGGCTCGCGCGCGCCCCGACTGTATGCTTTGATGTGATTCCAACTTCCACCGACTCACTCGTATTGAAATTGTTTTGTAAATCGATTTTATTTAAGTTTTTTATTCATAATATATACCCATATTTTAAAACAAATATGCTGAATATATTAATACGTATATTAGAGTTAAAAAAATTAAAATTGTGACCGTCTCGACCCTTTTGCTATACTTAGTATAATTTGTGAGATTGCGAGTTTCAGTAGTACACTTTACACAATATATATATTTACACTATAGGCAAATTGTTGTAAGTATAATATAATATTAGGGCTTGAATTTCAAAATATACTAAGTATGAAATATGGAATTTAATTACTTGAATGAGGTAGTTTTACATGCTTAACGTTTTAAATATTATGGTTTATTTAGATAGGACGCATTTCGTAATGACCAAAATTCTGAGGACACACCCCCTTGCGTACAAATTTTGTCGCTACGTCACACGGTTTTCGCAAGGATTTTCTATGACGATCCGCCAGGCGTGACGTTTGCTTTTGTGATGTCCTCGATGATGCTTTTAAGATAAACACGATTTTAGGCAAAGTACATATTTTGAAAGCTTTTTAGGGTAGCTACGTTCTTGTAGGTATGTTTCTGATTATGGTATATTGGTTAAACAGTTTTACCGAAATACCATCAACAGTAGGTACCTAAGTATTTAAGTTTTAGTTCATTATCAGCAAAAATCTTTATAACTTTAACTTTGGCTTGCCTATCTTCTACTTAGATAAAAGTTACATGTATACAATTGTTTATTCTACATAGAACCACATGTCGCTACGGCAATCTACTGTGCGGAGCTTTGGTCGTATCAAAATATTAAGCTTTCTATTGAGGTTCGGAAGTCGATAGCTCGACGGTTCATTAAGTTCTTATTCGTTTAACCTGCACCCTGGTACTGCCATTGATACAAACTAAATTTTACTTAGTACATAATAGATTGGATGACAGAAAAGATTTGCACAATAAGAGATTAAAAGATGGAAAAGGTAAAAACTACTGTCGAAGTGTGTCTGTATTTACAACGTTGCTCGCATTTGCGACTGCTACGACTGGTCGGATGCCCTAGTACTATTTGCTGCTCGCACAGCGGGCAAACGTCCAGTTATCTAACTACTGGGCTAATTTTACTTAAAATCGATGCCGTCGCAGCGCACTCCGACTCACCGACAAAAGACTTGTTCATCCGTCAAAAGTGAAAATTGGCACATGACAACAAGTAGCCAGTTGCGCAATTTCCAATAAAATGAGATTGCTGGCTGGTTACTTAAGCACTAATCGTACAGAGGCAGATGGAGCCTAATACAGTTGCGCCACCTACGACTTTATCTAAATCTTTTATGATTGTTAGGATACAATGACTCATACATTTCGTTTTAGTAATTCTGATGTACCAATGTATCTTAAAGTAACTTAAAGGCTAGATACCTACCTAATGCCTCGCAATGTAAATAAAATTTCAAAATAAAAGCTAGCAACGCAAAAAATTTTTAGTGTAGATTTAAAAAAGAGTACCTAGGAACAAAAAGTCAACAGGCTAGTCAAAGATTTTTATACCACTTATACGTTTTTATGTTTTTTATGTAACTTGAGACATATTTACATTTTTTACCATTTCTAATCAGTGTTGCCTATTAAAATTAGGATATAAATAAGGCATAAAATTTTGGCGTTTTAAAAGAGACTAAAATAGTTTTAAGTAAGTGTTTAATAATTTACATATTATGTGTTCACACTAATATTTTATTACTACTTTCAAAATCATGTTGTAATTTATGCGTAAAATAAAGAAAGTATGGCCGTCTGTCAATCAAAATTTTCGCCAGTTTTCAACCTGTTAATGGCGGTGGTTTAAAAACCAATTAGGAGATCGCAATTATAGCTGACAAAATATAAATAATTTAAAAAAATCTAATCAAAATATAATTTTGACGACCTGAGTGGCGCAGTGGGACACCGGAGCGCTGCACGGAGGGTCCTGGGTTCGATTCCCAGCAGAGTAGAAATTTGAATGGTGAGTTTAAATTTCTGTTTCTGGTCTGGGTGTGTGTGTGTGTTCATGTGTTGTCGTTGTCTTGTGTGTGTCCATGGCACCCACGACACAGGGAATCCTAGTGTGGGGCTATGAGTGTGAAGCGTTTATTATTAATTCTAAAATAATAGACGCTTTAATTACGCGCGCGGTGCTATGTGTGAGTGTGCTTATACGTCTGCACTCAATATGCATGTGTGGCAGTGACGTCATCGGTACAGACACGGCAGAACACGACTTGTTATCGCTTTTTGGTGCCAGTACAGTCTGTAACAAAGTGTCTGGTCAGGTTTTATTATTCATCTTGGAGCACGGCGCTGATATGTGTGAGTATGCTTGTAAGAATGCAGTTTTGCATTGTGTGACAGTGACGTTTGACGTTTATGTACCACGTGTTCTTATCGCCCTTTTGGAGCAAGTATACTCCTCCCAGTCCTTTACAACGAAATCCTTAAATTGATTCAGAAATGTAGCGTATACTTGTCAACGAGTAAAAACTAAGTAGGGAGAATACGTTCGATATTACATCAAACTTCTGAAAATTACGTTACAAAAGAGCAATTATACAGGAACAACACTCTAATTTCCGTGAAATATTAGGTATATGCGTAGATATTTTGCAGGGCCGCCTGTTATTTCAAGAATAATTGAATAAAAAATTAACTTAGACCAACCGATCATAAGTTTCGTAGAAACTTAGCAGAAAGTATAATATATGTAAAATAATGAATAGGAAATATTTCAAGGGAAAGTTACTATTATCCTGAACCCAACATAAATTGCTACTCATAAAATTACACGCACATAAAAGATATTGAAGTAGTTCGAAGATAAAACAATGGATCTAGGTAAAATAAATTTATACATGGAAACGTCGAATCTGTTCAAACAACTCCAGTCTATAGACTGTTAGACTGAATAGATACTCGTAGTAGAACTATTTCTGTTATTACAACATTAGTAGGTATATATTAACCCGCTAAGTAAAGTTTCGTCTATTTTAAACCAACTTTTATTTAAAAAGATGTAAGGTCATAGCCCACTTAAATTTAAATTAAAAAATTTAAAGCCATCATAATTGGCAGACAGCTCGCTGCGAGCGGTCTGCGTCGTCAGCGGCCAATGTAAAATATATCTAAAGAGCAATATTTAAAGTCC
>DWIY01001473.1:0-10074 GCA_018248615.1 Erynnis brizo brizo
ATACTTTAAAAACGACGACCATGACCACTTTGTCAACAGTGTAGTCACTTAGAGGAACTGTCGAGCTGGTCTGATGCTAGAGACAGGAGATAAATAATTGAACTCCGTAACTAATTGACGTTACCACCGCACCGCATTGGAGCAGCGTGGTGGAGTATGCTCCAGGCCTCCCCCTGTTGTGGGGAGAGACTCGTGCCCAACTGTGGGCCATAAAAGGATAGCAGCCAGTGATCGACGTAGTAGACCGTAGACGTAGACGTTAGGTGTATGGACTGGTTGGGTGAATCCTATCTGTAACCCAATTTTGACCCCCATGGATGACAGATTGGAATGAAAACTTCGATATATTTCGATTTTAGCGATAAGGTGGCACTTTTTATTCTTATCTGTCTACAATTAAATAGATGCCTGCCGTCTGAATAGTCTGATGACGAAGGAAGAAAAACTTAAGCAGTAAGTACTATTTTTATTAGTTTTTTAGTTTATGAATTAATTATTTATTCTGAACTGAAGTTTAAAAATACTTAAGCTTTAAAATATGATATTATGATAACAAATACATGAATGTGAAACAGAACACAGGGACCTTATTCAATACAGAAGTACCTACAACCTTCTTCAGGAGATGTTTGTTACTTCAGATGGAATTACTTACTTATTAATATAAAGTTTCGTTGGGACATATCAATGTAAGTCAAGATTTCTTGAGGTAGGTCCGTAGGTAGAAAATACTGTTAAAAACTTTCATAAAAATAAACACATTAATTAAACAAAAACATAATTTTTTTCCTGTTGTGTTACGTTTATCCTGCAGAATTAACGAATTTCACATAAAAACATTACAGAATCAAAATAAAACTAAATAATAATTGTATACTTATTCCAAAATTTAAAACATTCTGTTTTATAAAACGTAGGTACCTACCCAAAAGTAAAATGCAGGTACTTAATAAAGTACAGTCGGTTATATTGCTTTTATAAATTTGGATGCACGTAAAAAATAGCCAAGTTCATCTCATTCCACAATTTTTATTTCAAATGCTCATCAAAAACTGTTTTGATTTCCATAGTTTTTTTTACACAAAATAACTATTTTTAGTTACCTACCTACATTTTATAACATTTTGAATACTTATAATGTTTATTAAAATAATATTAGAATTTACATAATAATTTTGTGCCCAATATCAAATATATTAAGTAATCAAATATTATTTTAATTTTACCTAACCTAAATAGACTTGAACCTGTAACTACGTAATGTATCAGATAAATCAACCTCTAATGTAATATTACAACGTAGGAAGTTGTGCATCCTACCCATCTACGTTGTTTTACTCGTAGTAAACAATGACACATCAAATGCTTGTAGGTACCTATTTAATTAATCGACGTAGAACACAAAACACCGTTTGGTAAATAAGACATATTTTTTTAACATCGTATTCCCAAAACATCATTAAAATGTAACTTTCCCATCGATAAATTATAGATCCTAAATTATACAATTTTTGAGTAGGTAGTTCGTTTAAACATAAAAGGGTATGAATTTAATTTTCATTTAATATTTTTTATATTTTTTACTATCTCCTAGGACTCACATTTTGTGATGAGGTGGACTGAGAAACAGGAACGAAACTGGACACTAAACCGAAACACTCACAAAACACATTCGAAAACAAATGCGACACTGAACATCGTAATGTAATTTCACTCGCGCTACTGAGACGACTGACACAGATCACACGTCCACCAACTACGGCAGATGCCGGGGTACTGAAGCTGGGCTGAACTAAATTCCATGAAGCTATAAGCTTCATTCATACGAAGTACGGATAAGGATGAATATCTCATCCCTTGCAAGCTTTTACATTCCGCGACCTTCAATCATTGTTGAAACGAAGCGAAAAGTGTATCTACATTTTTCGAGGTCAAGGCAGCCTTCCACTCTGTATTAGTCCTTAACGTACAACAACTCATTACAGTCACCCGCTGGCTCTTAATGCTTAAAGAGCCATCAAAGTCAAGAATTTTGGTGAATTGGGAAATATTATTGTGAAAATAATATGACAAACGGTCTACAGAAAATACTTATCCTAAAGTTAAAATTCTTAATCAATACAAATCAGACGAATAAATTTATATTAAACAACCATAATAATATAATAATAAAGGTGCCCAATGCCTTAAAATAGATTATTTATCAAAAAATCTGGACTCTTTACCGCTACCGCAGTGATTTCTTTCTTAACCAAATTATTTCACTTTATTTAAATTATTACTGGAGACATTGCCCCGAAGCTCGAGGCACTTTCCATTAAAAAGACGCCTGTCGAATTTTTATCTAAAGCCTTTGTTGAATCCATTAATATATTTCGGGATAATTGATGTTTTACTCACTGATAGAAAGAATCCATCGGAAGGAGTCTTTAATGTAATCCAAGTTTTTTTTCCATTGTTAACATTTCAAATGTCCACTCGATTAAAGAAAAGACTGAACAGAGTTTTTGTACGAACTTAAAATTCAAGATAAACCTTTCTCTTTGAAGTTTTGCAACTTTAGATCCTATGGAACCAGAACAAAGACATTCAATATAAGTATATTATGTTAAATCTCTTTGAACCAGAAGCTTCCTCTTTATCCCAACCTATTTATTAGTATTTTCCTAGTTATTGACCCAATGCAGGGTCGGGTCTCCTCTCACAATGAGAAGGATATGCGTTAGTCCACCACTCTGGCCTCATGGGGGTCGGTAGACGGCCTAATGTAGGTTTCCCTAATTTATTTTAGGTTCATTTACACTTATTTTAATTTTGTAATGAAAGACCATGAAAATATGATACTACTTCTGAAACATATGCAAATAAGTCTTCACAATTGCATTCTGCAATGCAATTTAGATAAAACGCAAATTATTAAATGTAAAATACTGTTCGTGTAAAGTCTTTTAAGCCTTTACTGGTAAATGCTGTAAAAAGCGCGTCATTTACACACTACGAATACCCACGAACGCAATTTTGAGTTAAAACTGTTAAAATGTTCAAGTGAAAACCGGACGTGTGGAAAAAAAACTTTATAGGACAATTAAAATAAGCTTAAGATAATACAACAAATAAAAACAGAGTAAACTGTACATGGAGATATCAAACTTGTATCTATATGTCATTGGTGTTTTTTATTTTCAAAACAATAGGTAATTGTAGGTATCTATAACCTACACTAATAGTTTTGAAATATAAATCTACGATAATTTTATTTTGTTACTTACAAATTACCTGCGACATATGTGGACATATTAATTGGATGGATATATTAATTTGGATCAAATTACCCACAGCGAGCTAACTTTTATTAAAATTGAACAAGAAATTTTGTGATTCATCGGGACTTTAATATACTCGTATATTAATAAATACAATTATAATCTTTGAGTAGATTAGGCTGAATTAGGCTTAATTTATAACCAAACGATGGTTAGGTAAATTTCACCCAGAAAGTTATAGCATAAACGTTGTAAACCTCTTAATATGCCGCCATGTATATACTCGTAGTTCTTACTACGAAAAGAAAACTGCTGTAAGTGGCAACCGGCTTCTTTTATAAGCGCAAAGCTAGCAACCGTTTGTAAAAGGCACGCTCTTGTTTCTGAAGCATCTAATACAGCTGACTCCATAATGACTTCAGCACGTTTGGCAAATGAAAGGGATGTATCTTCACCCAGTTTGTTATTTACATTCGCTTAAAAAAAGTCACAAATACCTAGGTATTTTAATTTTAATAACCTTCAAAAAGGTAAGGGCTTTGGCATTCCAAAAATACCATTAATTTGAAGTCGTTGTTCGTAAAATTATTTCTTACTTTTAGTTTGAAATCGGTTGTCGTTTTTGTAACAAATATAAAATCACAGTTCCATAAAATATGGAACTGTTCCATAAAATATGGAACTGTGTTTTTTAAATCGATCGATTAATAGATAAGGCTTTTATGGGATTCCCCCATTCCTCACACAAAAGATGCTAAGGACAAAATTTGCAAAACAGACACACACAAACATGTTCAAATGTTATAGCGAAGAGGTCAAAGATATGTTAAGATAGTACAGCTAAACATATGAGCTGCAAAAAAATTGTTGATATATTAGTTATATACCTACTTTCTAGGTACATAACTAGGTAATATATCAACAATGTTATACGCACGACCTTTCTCTCCAAAAACAGTGTCCGTAAAAGATCTTTACGGGCGCAACACAACGATACTATACCTAGCCAAAAGCTTTTAGTTGTACGAATCCGACAGGAATTTTTATTACTTTCTCCCGTAGTGTCCCAAGAGGAAAATTAAAACAAATCGTAACTGAATCGAAGTCCGGGGCGAAACACTGTGTAAGTAGTTCCACGTGATCGGAATACTTTTAGCTTTTAGATACCCCATGTCAATGTATGGGTGAAGATCTATTTCGATTTTACACGTTTTATTGATAGAAACTTTAATGTTGGAACCTCTCGCGCCTCTCGCGGAGACGCAGATAGTCGCTGGGGCTAAGTAATAGGTCTCCGAATCCCAGCACGCATCGATGATTTTTATTAGTTACGTACGTTTTACAAAATAACTGCCAATTGTTGTAGCAGTGAAGGAAATATCGTAAGGAAACTTCCATGCCTGACAATCCACGTAATAGGCCAATGTGTTGGACAAGCTTATATTCTTTTCAATGCGAGAGGAGGCCCCATCCTGCAATGGGCGACTAATATGTTGCAGACAGACGATATGTTTCCAAACAGGAAATCGTTGCCAATTCGCAGCTAGACACGAGTAATTTTTAAACACCGTCACTTCTTGTATGCCGTCGTCTTTTCATTTTGTAGGATGTGTCGCCCCAAGACAAAACCTGCGGGAATTACAGTCTTGTTCCTCAAATACGAGCACAGAGCGCAATATCATCCCTTTGAAACCCAGGAAACTCATAAATAGACGGAATGAGAACGCCACGCTTACATTTTCTAGAACGTGAGAAAACATGTCGCTGAAAGTAAATAAACCAATCTAAATTCAGAATAAACATTGCTATCAAGTTCGTTTAAATGCATAATCTTTATGTGCTACCCCTACTTACCAAATATTTTAAATGCGAAAGTAATTTTGTTTGTCTACCTTATTGATCATTTTCGAAACTACGAGTATCTGTTATGTATTCACATCTAAACCACAGGACCAAGGACAGAAACCTAGAGAGTTTTGGGACCTCAGGAAAGAATATTGGCTGCTCTTGGACAAATGTACATAAAATTATTCAGATATACTCGTACTTATGAAAAGTCGATCTCTACACAAGATAATCCACGTGCAAATCACTAGAAGTTAGGTTACTACCTACCTACCTAGTTAACAAAAAACCAGTCTCGCTAATTTATCTTCTTTTTTGGAAGCCGTAAAAGATTGTACGTTACTAACAGATCGACAAATAGAACTTCTTTATTAATCACTGACCGGTTCTAATTGTTTCCACTGAGACGGTTAACTAATGGCAGGAGGAAGTTGGCGACACGTTAAACAATGAAGAACACGGTTTCTGTGTTCATATTTCATTTGTTCTGTGGCCGGAGACAGTCGGCAATGGAGACAAAGTAGAGCTAAATTGCTGGGATCTTCTAATGCCACGGGCGGGTCGAGGTTGCTTGTCCATTGTGCTTGATGCGACAAACAAGATGGTTTATGAGCCCACATTAGGAGACAATGGGAAGAATTAGTCTGGGTTATTCTAGTACTGTAATATTGTGGCCGGCAAATTGAAATATTTTGTACAATAGTATTGCGTTCGTTCAGGAATTGATAACAATTTAATGATTATTTTTGTACTTACAGGAATAATATGACTCGAACGTTAAAATAAGAAGAAGAAAAAGAATAAGAAGAATAACTCGATTTATGTAAGAATACGAGTAAGAATTATAACTCGACTTGTAAGTAAAGACACTTTACGTGCGTAGGAATGTATCATTCATTAGTACTTAACTAATTTTACGAAAAAAAGACTAATAATTACCTAAAGGATACTTACTCAAAACTTGAGACGGTCTTCGCGATACGTTTTGGGAGGCAGACGAACTTTGGCTGAAAATAATGGCTCTGTTATACAACGAATTCAATGAAGTATAAAACAGTTTATTCTTGGAAATAAATA
The DNA here is from genome assembly GCA_018248615.1 of Erynnis brizo brizo. Taxonomy (NCBI): domain Eukaryota; kingdom Metazoa; phylum Arthropoda; class Insecta; order Lepidoptera; family Hesperiidae; genus Erynnis; species Erynnis brizo. Next base: position 6,186 of record DWIY01001473.1, read on the forward strand.
ATATTTATTTTACAAAAAATTAAAAATTGAGTTATTAGACGTAGTTACCTGATTTTACTCGCATTTTTCTTATCCAAATCTTCCGTAGTGTAGCAAATACATGCTTTGGGAATTACGGAGTATCCGTCATATCGAAATGCAGACCACCTGGACAGTAGGCGTTTGGTTGCAATACCTGCACACGAAAAAGTAGGTGTTAGGCATAAATTATTAATTTGATGTAATACTGTAACAGAGTGACTGCTAAAGCCTCATAATCCCGTTGAAGTCGTGTAGATAAGGATAAAAGTAATCGTTTATGTTATGTGAAGCCCTATCATCTTGATATCATCAACGGTATTTGTAAAGCTAACTAAATATTAAAAATCATACACGTATGAATGCCAGAGAAATAAAACAAAGACGTCCTTAGTCCGGAGCCCTATATTGACTAGTTCTATGATAAAAAAATATAGAAACAAAACGAAAAACAAGAGCATTGTTTCATCGTATTTTGTTTTAGCAGCGACTTATCACTTTTGCTGACAAAATCGTTCAGACAATGACTTCACAATGAGTCCATTTTAATATTCGGCAGGAGATTTAAGTTGATATTGAGGATTTGAGATAATATCTGGATAGATTGACAATTCAGAGTGACGTTTCAACTCCAGTCTATTAAACCATCAAGTCTGATGTCGATTTCCAATTTGGGTACTCAATGACACCCTTGTCATCGAGGCAGCTGTCGGTAATATCTCGAACCGTTTTTATGACTTCATACCGACCATTTTATGTGGATATTTCTCGAATATTCGGCAAACTGGTTAACCAAAGAACATAGACGAAACAAGACGAAAAAGAAAAAGTGGGTGGGCACTTCAATGGTTTTATCCGAGATACTTGGTTTTACAAATAGATTTTGTGACAATTTTATCCTTAAAGGTAATTTCGAAGATTTCACATAGACTTATCTACGTTATACAACGTTTAGTACGATAGATTAAACAAGTCAAAAAAGTTTTAGTTTAGGGCATTTTAGTGGTTTCATCTTGAATTATTGACTTACGCGTACAAACAGATCGAGATTTACACGCGTATAGACCCGTGGATCAGAATTTAATTATCACGTACAAATAAACTAGTAGGTGCCTTTTTACACTTAAAGGTAGGCAAACGAGCAGACGGACCACAATGACATGATGGTAAATGGTCAATGCCGTTATCCATGGCGTCTGGAAGTGTCACTGATGCGTTGCCGACCAAGAAGATATTGATGAACACGCTTTTTAATGGACCCCAAGTAATAGATTATAACATAATTATAGGAAAACCGCGCAAGTACCTACTCAAGTTTCTGTTTTATACACGAGTAGTATATAAAACAGAGTAAGTATGTAAAAAATAATCCACATTTTAACGCACCGGAGGATAATCTCCACAAGCGGCTTTTATTTTACAGAAGCGTTTCGATTTCAATTAAATTTCGCGCAAATTGAATCGAAGCGAATCGGGAGTGTTCCCAGCCAAGTGTTTGACAAATAGTCGCTCCAATTTATTTCCATCTCACATAATGAGATACGTTTCCCAACGAATACGGTTCGAATAAAACGGCCCTTTAATTTTCATGTTGCTACGTAATTTTGCGATCGCCGAGTGGGTGCTTCGCCATGATGTATTCGCCATAATCATTTTAACAACGACCCCAAGCGAAATTATCGCGCCATTCCCCTTCGGAAATTTTAAACGACATTTTCATTTTGAAACGTCGTTTAATATATTTCGAGCGTAACATTCGGAGCCTAGGTAACTAGGTAGGTATATTGCAGTTTGCAACGTTCGGAAATTTTGTTCGACTATCGTAAAGTACCTTTAAGTGTTTTTAGTGGAATTTTTCTTATGTAGTGAATTTTGCAGGGGAATAGAACTGGGACTCGTACCAGCCAACATTTAGAGCCGTAGGCGGATGCTTCTTTCAATTTCCAAACTTTACATGCAGCACGTAGGTAAAGTTATATTTTTTCTATACAAAGATCAACAAGCCAAGTAACAAAATAGTAAAATTAATTAAATACATAACTCACCAGTAATACTCGAATTATGATCATCCTGGTCATACAGCTCGTTACACCTGAAAAGAACCAAAAAAATTAAATGGATTTTGTATTGTGTCACTGTGTGATTCCAAAATTGCATAGGTACCTTCTTTTTTGAATGCTTATGTGGTTAGGCCACACGATTAGCCATCGCGTTCATCAGTGAAGAAGTTTTTCCGGTCTAACTTCAGCAATACCTTCATCGTATTGTGGTTTTATTATACGATATAAATATAATATTGTATTTTCATCAAAGCTAAAAATGTCACATATGAAGCCATATTGGTAAAATTAGCGTTGAAAGGTTTTCGTACTGAGATAGATACGGGTTAATCGTGCTCATCTTAGAAACGTCTCAACAATCAGTAATAAATAAAAATAGAAGACCGATTTTAATTTCAGGAACTAAATTACGCTAGGGGCGCAATACGGTAAACATTCTCGAAATCATTCGATCACACACGAGAATGACGTCACTGCAAGGCTTTCATCAATTTGTGCACTGTTTTTTTTACAGCGGAACAGAGAACGGAAATTCGAAACGGTTTTGCCGGCCATTTCGGAATTTTTGCCTCTTTCATCCTATTTTTCCCTTTAATTTTTCCTTTATCGCGAAATGAAATGAAAAACCTGCTTTTGCACAAATATGGGTTGGTATGAGATGTTACAACGCGCTATCTAAGTATACCTACAGGTAAAAAATAAAGATAACCTACATCATAGTATTTATCTGAAACTTTCTAGGCCTAACCTTGGCAACTCAATAAATACTCAATGTTAACCCAGCCTGGGTTGACATGACCGCGCGGCATCATGACAGCAGACATGACAGAGGTTTATACAAAAGGCTTTGCGCGATAACGTGTCACGTCTTGCCGTTATTTCCTGTGATCATGTGCAGTTAAACTTACTTTTAAACAAAGAACTAATTTTATGTTTGACAGACCTCTATAATTTTTACACTGTGGGTTAACGTTGTGATACCTACGCGCTACGTCACTTTACTATACGATTCACGTCATTGGCCGCCAACGTGTTTTGTGCGTACTATTAACTCCGTAACTACATCGGTGTGCGATAAAACTCAGCATAAGAGTACAGAGCGGTATAAGATCCGCGCGGTCATAAGAGCCCAACCTAACCCTTTCGTCCCATTACTAGCGGAGTCTATATCAGGGTTTGTATTAAGAAACTTCGTAGAGCACACTTGGGCAACAATACATCGTCAGCAGACAATGCGAGTTGCGACTCCTTCTCAGCCCGTAGCCGAGTGTAGTGAGTAGAGTGTGTAAGTGAGTGAGCCGCTCGTAAAACACATTGTTATCCTCAATACCTTTAAAAAAGTCAACGTTTAGAGCACTTTTGTAAACTATAACAAAGGTTTTCTAATGGTTCTCTGCGAATCAGGTCAGGTAACCTTCTCGAACTTTAGAAGTTACTCGCCCTCATAACATATACCTACTCCTTTACTAAGTTTAACGCCTAGGTAAGTGCTTAACGGAATTTAAAATCCGAATTATCACATCTAGTCTATTATAAAGCGTAAATAATGTTATAATTTTAGGTCACCTGACAATATAAAGGATCTAAAGTGAATGTTTTAGTGTAGGTACGATGAAACAATATTAGTGACGGTAATAATTACATTATAGGCAACTGAAATTCATCGTTCTGAATATGCCACTGTTTGAGCCATTTGAATGTATGTAAATTCGCTAAAATATTTCACTAATAAACAATAGCATCGACTGTAACGTGATAAACATATTATTATATAAATCAATCGCTGTATCGGTAGCCAATCTCACATTACA
>DWIY01001474.1:0-10072 GCA_018248615.1 Erynnis brizo brizo
TTATCGTAGAAGTACATAGAAATAGATTTTTTTAGTAAATTATAGTCGAATATCGACTACAGGGCGAACACTAGTAATGTCTACATTGCTCACCAGTGGAGGTGGATTACCTAAATCCTCTAACCAAAACTGTGAACCAGCATGTTCTTTGTGTCTTGTGTTTCGGTAAGAGAAGTGTGGTTAGCGGTAAAAATTGGTTTGATGTGGGTCGTAGTGGCATTTGGTCTGCATGCCTCTTTATTAAAAATACTAAACTATATCTAGTACTCTACTATTTACACTTGGTATTAAAACAGAATAGATCCAATCTTAAAACAACATTTTTACCATCATCCTGGGTAGGGGTTGTAGAAACCAAAAAAAAACCAACTTCTCTGCTTTGAAGTAATCACAAAAATGACCACAGCACGTTTGAATAATGTAATGATATCACTTGTACTTGCATTACCTAGTTTGATAAGACTAAACTAAATTACTCGGTTCAGTTGCACTTGTGCCAATGCAGTGTACTGTGGACTTAGATAAAAAAACATTTCATTTCTTTTCAACGATATCAAAAACAATACCGACTTCAACTAAAAAGTAAGAAATATTATATACAGCTGTGCCCATCCATGCCCATGGCCTGTAGATTAATGTTATGAATGAAAAGGTAATTAATTAATTAGTAGACGATTGCTAAAGCTTTAGGTACCCACTGCAGGGTCAGGTCATTATATTGGTACAAAAGGTCACACACGAGAAACAAATACATTATCAATTCTTATATTTTGTTCTATTTCCAAATAAAAAAATTCTTCAACTTTTTAATTCACGTTCGTTTTTTTCCGTTCCGTATTCCGTCTAGATTTTTATCTGTAAATGTCAAACAGAGAATCAGCGAATGTTCAGCCGGAATTACGAGATAATAATCACGATCGCTTTGATTCTCTGTTTACTTTACTCTAGGTGAGGTTATCACATGACCTCTGGCTTCTATAAAGCTTATCATTTAATTAACTGTTTTCATGTCATTACGTTTGTAACGTCGTGTATAACCAATACATTCCTCGTGATTGCGTAAACTGACCGTGAAGCTCCGTACGCTTATGTTTGATTGCGATAAGACTTCACTACAAGAAGTAGATAAGTTATACATCTTATCGAGGATCTCACTGAACCTCTCCTATAGGTAGGATGGAGTTGAAGTTACTTCGTCATTTCTCTTATAGCGACGCACAGATTTTTACACGGCGATGGACGTACCCCCGTCTACCGTCTAGGTCTCCCTTATGGAATTGGAGAGGTAATGTGGATAGACTACTCTACTACCCCTACGGGTACCGTGGTAGATCTTACTCCAACGCCCTTCTCTCCTGCTATAGAGCGGAGGGTTAGGTGACATCTTCCTCTTCGGCTCCGCAACTTAAGTTGGTCGCAGAAGAAAACTCACACCCGTGGTTTCCAACGCATAACCCAAATTTATTTATTTATTTATTATCTCTCTACACAACACACAATTTAATTAAAAGAAGATATACAAGAGACATTGGTACACATTGGTTCTGCTTATTTCAAATTGAAATTCCAAAATTACAGATCAGGAAGTTTTTGTGACTTCATAATCCTACTACTATTATAAATGCGAAAATGTTTATTATTCTTTCACGCAAAAGCGGCTTAACAGATTTGGATGAGATTTGGTACACAAATAGGTTACAACGTGGATTAACATATAGAATACTTTTTAGCTCTTTCTGGGTCAAATTCGTAGGTCAACGTGGACGATGTCGCGGGCGGAAACTAGTTATATAGTATCCATTCGCTTTTATTCGTTTTATTTTTTTGGTTCAAATTCAGTCCACAGGTCGAAGTCACGGGTAGAAGCTAGTGTTAAATATTTAAGTAAGTAGGTGTATCAGTGTTATACTTGGTCGTGAGGCGTGAAAGCAAAACATACATGATACACCGTTTGTTTCTAAACATTGTGTGCAAATCTCTATCGATAAAACAAATACGTACGCACGGTAAAATGCAACAGGCTATTGTTTATTTATATGTGCGTTTTGTTGCTTAAATTGTTTATCTGTTCCCACATACATAAATATACGAATCACACTGAAAATGGTTTTTCATGTTGAATGATCTTTGTATAAATTTACGCTGAATAAATTTTTCCTGAAGAATTTGGAAGTTAGTAAATCATTGTACCTACAAGGTGTACAGAATCCACATGAATATTTAATGAATAAGTATAGGTAAGCAAGCCATCCACCAAGAAACTTATCTTGATAAGCACACAAAAGTGATCGAGGAGGATAAAATCCGTAATTGACCAACATATTAAACAACATAATAGAACCACTATTAAGTACTATAAAAAGAACTATGTTTACTTAAAAACTTCTTCTGGTAACACTGAAAATCGGCAGTTTTTGATTGGGCCCCGGCACAGGTCTTTTACCTTTATTCTGGTCGTTTACCATCTTATAAGTATATTTTAATCAATTTTTAAATAAAAATTTTTAGCATTTTTTTAATGTTCTACTAATACTATTTTTGTACACTTAAACTCAGTTATTACAACATTAATGCAATATTTTGAAGAAATTGAATTTTAAGCCAATTATGAATTTTGATTAAGGGTATTATCATGAAATTACAAATTGTCGAATTTGGAATTCTACTCAATTACGCTTCTGAGTAGTAAGTATGCAAATAATGTCCATCGGATAATTAATCGGGTGGAATGATGTGAACGATTTGCATCATACATTGGATTAATTAAATGCTTGTATTACGAAAATTAATTAAACTCTGAATCATGCACATAGGTAAGGTAGGTACCTACTTAGAGAGAGTTGTTTTATTCTAAAAATGTATATCGCTCCTTAAATTCAAACGTATCACAACTATTTAAAAGGAGATCGAATCAAAAGATATTTATTTAAAAGTTAAAACTATTTCTAGCTTTAAGCTACCTAATTGAATCTAAACAGCGATATGTGAAATACTATAGAGTTTCAAAATATTTTTGCGAAATCTTTTTATTTTTATTTCATTGCCAAAATTCGGACATGAATTGTCTACTTCTTTCTACATACATTAACGAAATATTATTATGGTTCTTACATAACGAAATGGCGATTTGCGTTTAAACTCACTATTTATTAATTTATTCTCTTTTAAATCAAAAAATTCACGAGACATTAATTACCAGTTATAACTACTATTTCACTATGTTATACCACTATTGTATAAATGTAATCCATACTTCTGTCTTGCTGTTTACCCGAACAAAATCACTTACACATGCCATAGATCTAGAGTTACAAAAGATGACAGCCAAGGTTGTGTACAGAGAGCCCATCAGATCGCGCGGCCGATTTCTCGGGAGCTACTGTTTACGTCCATACAAGCCAATATTGACATTGCCTTTGTCCACCAACCCACGGCTAATCTCTTTGTGCTGGATATTCTTTGTGCATTGTATTATCGCTCGACAGCTCTTTGATTCTATTCTAGTTTTACACAATTTGATCGCGTAATAGCCACTTAAGTATAATGTCAAACAAGACGAGATCAAAGACTTAGAAATCTGATGTAGGTGCGTAGTAAATGGAAATGTAATAAGACTTCAAAAACATATGAATAGAAGAAATATTTTCGGTTAAGAAGATGTAAGAATCAAAAAATTCAGTCGAATACATTCATTGTTTTCATTTTGACCCTATATACCTATTAGGCTATTAATACCTATAGGGCACATCGTCATCAGATATATGTAATTATTGATTTAAGGCATTTTAGCATTATAACGCATTACGCATCCATCTATGCATCGATTAGCTGATTTATTCGACGAGACCTATAGCGGAACAAGACTTTATCTAATCCCTTAGGTCTGCTAAATCTTGCTATCTTCTTTGTCAGGCATATTACCTACAGCTTCTTCGAAGACATGGTAGCCATTCAACTTTCTTCCACTTGATTAAATTATCGATTCTTTGAACGCACAAGTAATTATAATTAATTACGTGTCTACAACGAAAACAATACTGTAACAATGTTCTTAATATGTTCTGCTTATCTATTGTCCATACAACATGGTAAACAGTCCTGAAGTCTCAAGTGGCCATACGTGCCCTGAATCACTAAACAGCTCATTAGATATCTGTTACACATTATTGTGAGGTGGCTGATTGATCCGTGAAACATTAGTGTAAGGTGACTGATATAGTGCACGTGTAAGTTCTTGCAATCGTCTTTACTCTATAGGAACTGTGTTTAAAGAAAATTGCAAAACAAGGTGTCTAAAATACAAATTTCGTAGTCACCATCAGCACAAATTTCCTCCATACTAAAATTTTACTAAATCTATTCTGGCCTAGTAATTGAAGCCCAAATCAGCCCAATAATCAAATGTGCATAGCTTCGTTAATGCGCGCATAGCCCCGTTGCCAAAGTAGCAATCGGTCGAAAAAAAAAGCAACGCCGGGCGCGATCAGTGCCCAGATGGGACTGCTCGTTGCGAATTTCATGTGTGCTTCGGAAAACGCGGTTAGCTGTCGGCCCCAGTTGTTATCAGTTACCTATAGCGATAGCAGTCGCTAAACCTTATCCGAGGCCCTATGGGCGGTTTGAAGACATTCGACACGGGTTAGCCACTAGCCCGTTTGTCAACCAATCCCCATTGGAGCAGCGTGATGGAGGCTCCAGGCTTCCCTCTGATGTGGGGAAAGGCATTTGCCCAATAGTGGGCCATATAAGGGTTGCAGCCAGCAATCAATTGTTTATCAGCAGTTCTCTTTTGATTTGGGTTCTTCAAAAATAGAGTCCATCTGTCAGTTTCAGTGCCAGCAAAGCGTCAGTGACTTTTGGTGTTGAAGTTATTCACAGATGCCGTAGTAGAATTGGCACATCTAGTCACATTTACCTGCTAACAAGCACAAAAACCCTCCTCGATCGAGCGATGCAAGTTGTACCTACCAATAAAAACTTGTGACTTTTTGCTTTCGCAAGGTGACAGCGACGCACTTAAAATGTTGCACGGCACACACAGCGCACAAATCACACAGATATTGCTAGAAAGCGACCATACGAACCATGTCTGTGGGACAGGAACCTTACGAGTCGTCCGACCAGTTTAAATATTCGACGAGATTTATCTCAAAACTTCAGTCTAGGTACGCTCGCGCTATGTACTATGGATTTTTTCAACGTGTAGGTACACGGTACCTGTAGATAAATATGGCAGCGCCAAAATTAAGAGTGATAATCTTGAACTATTTCAACGTGATTTTAGACATATGGCAGGTATATACATAGATTCATCTGAGTAGGTTGTACCTTGTAGAAATATTGGCCTACTAAAAAGTATGTTTCACAAATACCCCAATTAAATCGAATGTATCTTACGAAATATATGTCTCTACTACAAATCCTCTTGACTATACAATAAACTGAATGTAACCAATACAAGCAAGTCTATCTTAAAATATATCCCTTTTTAGTTTTCATTCCTATATCCCATCTCTTGGTTAACTTACAGCGCCCTCTTGCTAATAATGTTTGCATCTCGTCAATGTTACCAGCATTAAACAGTGAAAAAACACTTGAAAAACTTATTACATTATAAATCAAATTAGATTATAAACTGTATTTGAAAATGTAATGAAATTAATATCAGCAATAATTTTACTACAAAAAGGGTTACCAATACGTTGATGTCATATTCCTCTTCGACGCAAGTAACTAGACAGATATATTCGATCAGGAAGTGTAAAACAAAATACCTAAACTGCAACTAAAATAAAATATTCTATTAAAATGCATATATTTTAAATCTTCAATAGTTTCAGTTGAGGCGGTCTGGTCAGGTAGTTTGGTCAGGAAGAAATTGTCGCCAAACTAATTTCAAAGCTGATTTTATGATAAACTAATAGTACTAATAGCAGTCAGGTAATAGGTGATTACCCTCATAATTGCGTAAGGATCACTAATGAACACCCGTTTCCTTGTTGCAGAGTGGGCGAGCACAGGCGCCCGTTATAATGTGAGCGGCGCACGACGACGCGCGTCTCTCCACAAGGTGAGCAGTCGACGTCCGCACTCAAGGCAAATAGTGTTGCCAGGAGCGTGGCAAAATGTATTGGCGGCACTTCACTTGGCCACTTGTATTATCGTATTCTGCAGACGATAGCCATTTGGATACTTTATACTAAATTGAAATCGCTTCATCCGTTCGCGAGTTACGGTGCCAGAGACAGACTGACAGACAGACACCTCAAACTTATAACACCCCTTCTTTTGCGTCGGGGGTTAAAAATTGTAGATAAGCAAAGAGCGAACGATTAATGTCACTGCAACTCGTGAACGTTCATCTTCAAAAATGATCGAAGGTCTGAGGCAATACGCGGAGGCTTTGCTCCTCCTCCGGATAAAAAATTACGCCTCCAATGTGAGTATGCCGACAACGCACGTGCCAATCCAAAATACTATAACTTTGTCTGCAACCAATTTGCAAACCTCTTCAGAGACGGGTGTCGAGAAATTATTAAGAAGTAGCCTTAGTCCACCTCGCTGATCTATTGCAGATTCAGATTGAGAATATTATGAACTTTAAGCATTTTTAGATTGCCATAATTTGCTTCGCCATAATTTACTTCAAATATTTGTAACTTAAAAAGTCATTAGGATTGGAAACTCTCGAGATAGAGACCGAAAACCTGGCCAGTGGATGCCAGTGGGCTATCATCAGATCAGTAGACAAGTTTACTTTGTAACTGATTAATACCCGTAGATATCCCAACGGTACGTATGAACTAGTCCTATCTATAAGTTATTTTTCTTCTTATCTGTGTATGTATATCGCATGCCTTAGTTGGGAACCTCAAAAGATTGCCACAAAAATAATTTAAAAAATTGCTTTTAAAATTACCCTCAAAAAAGCGATGGATAAAATTATTGTTCTTATAAATAGATTTAAAATTACCACATCTGGTAACACCATCTGTGAGCACAAGTGCAATGCGGACACGTGCACTGAATGTACCCGCGCACAACATTAATGGGACTATTGATAATAAATAATACATAAAAATTGTTGTCATTAATATCTATAAAAATGTATATGGCCTTTTTGATTGAACAACTTTTGTGGCATCATAACAGAGATTCTTCTCAATTAATTTAATAGACAGTACTAAGTACTTGTTAACTACTAATTAGATACTATAGGCATATTTAAGGAAAAAACAAAATTATATTATAAAATTGAACGTAAAACAAATTCTAAACATATACGCAACAAAGACATACATAGACACAAAAAAGAAAATATAGAACAAATTCCTTGATTGCTACAACAACACATAAATAAATTGGAAGAAATTTGAACCCGACCAATTTAAAAAGCACTAGATAAGCTCCAATAATTTAGACATGGACCGCCAAGCACGACCCAGATATCGTCTAAAAGATTCATAAAATAAAATACAATCTTAACGTGTAAGCCTAAGTATTTGATGCAAATCCCATAATTTAAAGATCCTCAAATGACACTCTTAATGCGTTTGTAAATAAGCCTTTAAGAATAAGGACCTTTTGGTCACGATCATGAGTAATGTTTATAGCGTCCTAATCTTTAAATTTCAATGAATAATATAAGGCATAATATAGTATACAAAGATTGCGTCTATTATAAATATCGTAGTATTTTTTCTATACAATTTACACTAAAAATTGACAGCACCACGAAAGGCATAAAAAGTAATTCGAAGAGGATAATCCCTTAAAATTTGCAGTGGAAAATCTAAATGAAAACGATACCTACTATCAATTGAATTGAGTACTTCAGCATCAACATGCCATCTCAATACGGGCACCTACTATCAACAACCACAGCAACGCAGGTTGAATAATTAACCTTGTGGACTTAGCATCATCTGGGGTTAAGTTTTATGTACGACATTGTGAACATTTACAAACGACTCTAGGAAAGCTTTCTGATAAAAGTTAAATATTTGGAGACTTAAATAGTGGTCGTGTTTAGGTACTGTAATACTGTGCTATATTTTGTTTTTTTTTTTTTTGAGAAAATAAGGAAAGATAGGAAGAATTTTTTAAAAAATATTACTTAAATAATAAAGTTTAAACATTATGAGGATGATACTCGTTGCGAAAGCGGTACTTCTCGGCATATCTAATGTTGGAAGTTACAAAAAGTCAAACCGTTTGACCGGTGTATTTGGCGTTGATTTTAAAACACCACTTTTAAACCGAGGGATAATCACATTTATTACTAAAACAAGTCCTACAACAACAGATTCAGGTAACCTTTAAAGGCCTGACGGTGTCTGCATATTCATCGCAAGGAGCGGCGGCGGCCATGAGACGAGGCGTGATATATTTGTAATCGATTATTCACCAGCGAAATCTGTCCACTAAGAGGTGCTTCACCAAACAAGCAAATAACTTTCTAAACGTCTCAGTGCAATCTAACCAAGATTACAAATAAACAATTCCGATTTGATTCGTAATTAAATGTAATGAAGCGTACTCATAATGATAAAACCTTTCCGCGATTTCCTGTTTTACCCAGATGGTAGACTGCGTTACAAAATCAATTTGGTTTGCTTATCAGAGATACTTGAGATTTACTTAACAAACACACTCGCTATCCCTTTAAAAGGTGTTCTAAAATTAAAAATTGAACAATCTAGGACACCACAGGCAACTTTAATATTCAGTGAACAGATAACGAAGTAAATGAGCAAACAAAACCAACTGGACACACGAAGAGTCTTCAAGTAGTCGGTAATAATTAACCGTCGTACGACGTCTTAAATTGAGGGAGTGGAAATTTAAAGGGAGATGAATGGGCTGTTTTTATAAATAAACACACTTTGTCGGCACTGTCCCATGCATGCGTGTCGGCGCGACGTACTACGCACTTCACTGATTAAGTCCATTTGCTTTTGTTTTTCGTGATTGATGCGACCCATTTGTCAAACGAAAATAGTTGCCGCCTTAAAAAATAGAAGTGGTTTTGACATTTGTCTGTTTACAAAATTGTAACGGGGTCATTACATTGAAAATATTTTAGAAATTATTACGACCGATATATACGCTAATTAGTGGTATATTATGTGGTTATAGGTTACCAGAAAATTTTAAAAAAACGTTCAAGTGCGGCGATACATGCATCTCTAGAATACACTTATTTCTTTTCTAAGTCAAATTTTTGCACATTCATAGGTATAAAACCATAACATTGTCGTCATTTCCACTGTTGCCAAAATTTGGCCAATAAAAGCAGCATAAAAATTAGAACTTCATAAAATACTACCGAGAATGAAAGCCACAGTTCAAAAGTCGCCATTTAACGTAGTCGCAACTTTCGTCTACAAACGTTGTACTAACATCGAACGAGACACCCAAAACTAAAATTAAATGAGTTGTAGTAATGATAGTGAAATGTCGCGACGAATATTCACCATTCTCATTCTGTCAGTAGGTCGGTCGTCTCAGAGCCGGCACACTTATCCACGAGAGTGACAAACTGCGGTGCAAATGAATACTAATTCTTACTGTTTTATTACTCATAACTTTTGTGTCAATGTTTTAAAATTAAACAAAACAAGCAAAAGTAAGCAAGAGAGTATTAACCAAATATTATCGTCACAAATGGTTATTCTAAACGACTCACAAAATTTTGTTTGGCAGGGACAACGAGAGTTGAGATTAGCATAAGCTATAAGTAATATAAGCTATAAAATAAAAGCTCAATATAAATTGTAGCTACAGCAAGGATTGGCTTACACTGCTATAACGTATAAGCGGCGGTTGTGATTAATTTAATGTACCTACCTATGTCCATTACTGTAATAAAAAATGATATTCAAGAAAAAAAAAGCTAATTAGGAATGAATTTCTGCAGTTACTGTTAATCCAATCATCAATCTAAAAAAATTTGATAAGCTAAATAAATTAGACAAAAGATATCAGATGAACTTGGTCAAGAGGCAACAATAGCATAGGATCGTAGTAACTTTGTTAAGGTATTATAAAAGCTCTGATATAAGTATCTAAT
>DWIY01001475.1:0-10069 GCA_018248615.1 Erynnis brizo brizo
TTTAAATCGCAAATAAAACTAAAAAGACATGCTAAGATTGTTTACCAAATATGACAAGGGAAAAAAACGGAGTTTACATTATAATTATAATAGTTAATACGTGATATCTGCAAAGACTTCTCCTCCTCTTCTCTGAGATTGGGTAAGAAATAACGGTGGAGTAACAAGCCTGTACGATTTGATCAACTATTAGGAATGACTGTAATTGAAACACACAAATTAATTACAAAACTGATAAGTCTAGAACTGAAACTATGTAATTGTATGGATATAATACTTATTTAAAACATAATAAAAGGTTTTTATTTATTATATTTTAAATATTATTTATCCATAAATATAATTAATGTAATATAATATATATCTCTATCTATACTAGAAAAATGTAAATATAATTATCTCTAACGTCAAACAACCTGCATTGCGGTTCACAAAGCACACATAGGTAGCTATATACGATTTTTGAAATATTATAAGTAGCATGTATGTATCTACGGATGATCGTTATCAACACGTTTTAATTCATAACCTAAAAATTCTTTTCTATAAACACTCAAACATTTTTAAACATAGGTATGTTTATTTATACTATATTTAAATATGTTTAATTCATTTAACATAGAATATCTAATTTTCATTAAAGGCTATGCATCTATTTATCCATTAAATGTTTTTTAATAAATACCTATTATGAATATTAGCCTATTATGAATCTACAAAGCAACAAATTCGCTACTAATTTTTTACCGACTTCAAAAAAGGAGGTTATTGCATTCGTTCGCACTTTCACTTACTTAGTAATGCTCCTAAACGACTAAAATACGTACACGCGATTGTTAATATTACGAACTGGAGAAAAATTACGAGACTGGTCTCGGTCGAGCTGGCAAAGGGGGTGGAGCTCCTTGGCGCGCCGGAACCGGCGGCGGCGGACCGGCTGCCGGAGGAGGCGTACTGCTGGGTGGCGGCGGCGGAGCACATGTAGGCGGAGGCACGCTATCCGGCGGCGGAGACGACACTGATGGTTGTGAAATTATTGTTGCAGGTGCAGTGTTTTCCGGCGAAATAGGTGCAGGTCTGGGGGGCGGCGGTCGTGCCGGAGTCACGGCAGGCGCTCTCGACGGCACGAGCGGCGTCGGTGAAGGCGCCGGAGGCCTACTTGGTTGCTGCCTACGTGGCGTCGGAGGAGCAGATCTTAGGGGGCGCTCTAGAGGAATTTCGCCATATAATGGAACAGTATTATTGGAACATAGACCCACTTCTGCTTTAACGATTTCTATCCAGTTAGGAGATTTTAATGTTATCACTAGAGGAATAGAACAAACAGACATTTGCCCTTTCTGTGCTGCTGCTAATGCGTGTTGTCCATCTCTGAAAGTGATGCTCAAAGTATGATCATCGATAAAACGCACAAGTGTTACTTCACCAATAGTTGCCAGTTCCTGCAGAACACCTGCCATTACATTATCATCAAAGACGACGTCTTCGGTTTCCATATCATCTAAGGGTTGTAAAATAATACTTGCATCGGGAGGTCCGAGATCGCTTACGACTTCATAAAAAACTTCCATACATTTAGTGTAACTGACTTGCAATACCTCGATTTCTAAGATAGCTATAACAGGACGATGATCACTCTGTTTTAGCTCAGCACGGCCATAGTGAAGTAATTTACCCTCTGACAACTCAGATGTTGTTTCAGGATCAATGGTATGTTTTCTACTTCGCCACAAAATTCGATCAGTCCAAGCAGGGGCTCTACATTTCTCACTAGTATCATAGTCATCGCTAAAGAGATCGTATTTGTATGTTGGAAGGAATGTAATTTCTCCTTCAAAACAATTTTTAAAAACTAATCCCTGAGCTTTTTGGCGTAGGAGCTGATCCTGCTCCAATAGTCGCTGAATATTATTTTGCGATGCTAATAGACGTGTTTCATCTTTATCTAAGTCAATGCGATAATTAAAGTCACCACACCAAAATACATAATCATGGGAATAAAGAGAACGTCCCATAGGAAAAGCAACTTTTCTTGTTATCTCTGTGTAGTCAGCATTTCGTTCAGCTACTTGTGATTGACCAGCAGCAAAGTGTGCACATACAAAACACAGAGATGTTCCATAAATTACCAATCGTATGGCTACAGCACCTTTGTTACCTGTAGCGCCACCAAGACCAGTTTTGACAGAGTCTAATGCAACATCTCTTATATGGGGTACTAAATCTTTTCTGACAAATATGAAAAGACAAACTCCAACTAACTGGTGACTGGATAAGAGAGTATAAGCAGCATCTCTTTGAAGAACCTTCTCCAATTCTTCACTCCAGGCTCTCGCATTGTCAGAACTGGCTGCCATTATATTACTGGCATTGAGATCTACTATTTCCTCAAAACCAATAGCAAATATGTCAGATGGTTGATCCTTCAAATTCACTGTGTTCACAAGGGCGGAATTAGGGCAGTCTAGTAACCAATCAGAGAGGGATACATCTTTATATGCAAGACTTCTGAAATGTTTTCCACCATTAACATTGTATGTGCCAATTGTAATATGTATACTGGTAGGCTGGGTGAATTCGCTGGCTCTCCGGCACATTTCTCTGAGAACAGGGGTGGATGTGTGCAATATATTTGAGGGTAAAAGAATCCTTGTTCGATCTGCAAGTTCTGAATTCAGAGTTGAACCTAACAATAATATATCAATGGCCTCCTGCTTGGAGTTATCAAGCAAATTGTTTTGAATAGTTCTCGCTGCAGACCTAGCTCCATCTATTAGCTTGGACCCACCTTGAATAGCACCAGTGCCAGCATAAATTTTAGAGATCTCATTGCCATTGTTAATCCACATCTGCTTAAAAACCTCCTCAAATCTGTTGACATTTTGTTTCTTATCAATGCACTGCAGCAACATCAATTGAATAGCTAACATTTCTAAACCGATAAATGTTTGGATAGAGTTTGTTCTATCTAAGCAATCCAAGCAATTAGTACGGATTACTCCTTTCTGTACATTATAGATATCTGATCCCTTAGCACTAAAAATGCTGATATCATCATAGCATTTCTCTATAATCTTCTTGAATCTTTGTAATGCAGTTTCAATGGACGAGGCTCTAACTTCTTGATGGTAATCAAATATAATCTGATGAATGTCACAATGTGCAGAATCATTCAAGTGCCTCTGAAAAGCATTACTTAGTGTTGCTTCACCTTCACTGCCACCTATTAGACTAGATCCTAGAAGATTAACAACAATTATTGAACCATAATTTCGTGTTAACAGCGAGAAGTGTCGCTCACAAGCACTTGTGGAAGCATCATATCCCCTTGACATTTTAACTTTGTGTGATCCGACCTGGATTCCAGGTTGCTCCCAAAATAAAGGAACGGAGCCCCTAGTTTGAACGTAAGACGCTACAGAATCATCTATGTAGATAGCCTGTTCAGTTTCAACAAAATTGGCTACATTACCATCATCATTACAGCCTCTGACATTAAATCTAGTACCAGCACGCTCACAGCTAAGTCTAGACACAAGGGCAGCTCGTGCCTGTCTGTGTCCAACATAGATGGTTCGAATTTCAACTGACCCACACATGGCTCTTGTAAGCCAGTCATCACAGTCTATCCCAAACCTTATGAGGTGAATGAACAGGGTTCTGTTCCAAAAAAATCTATTATCTGGATTTGCACCCTTGCTTTTTCTTTGAGCGCATAGAGTCAAATCAAAAAGATTTTCATTGGATTTGGCAGAGGTCCACGAAAAATAAAAGGTGCCAGAATTCAAAAGCTTCCTCACCTCAGATACTTTGTCCTCGCCTTGCGACTGGTAGAACAGTGGCAGGAACTGTGTTTGTGTTATTTTGAAAACTTCAGTGTCGCCCACTTTTCCAACTGAACAGCAACCTGTGATAAGGACGAGATACAGCAAACAAGTTTCTCCAGAATTTAGCTGTAAAACTCCCAAACAACCATAAGCGTCAGCAATTTTATGATATTGCTTCCGCAACGTATCCGTTTCTTGTGACGAAAGCGAAACCACCGCTTGCGATTCAAATAGGAGAGCCGTATCTTTATTTCTATGCTGAAGTATTATGCTATATGGATTCGGGGGCGATGACTTCTCTAGGACTTTGAAGCCCTTGGACATAGCCATGATTGCCGTTAGAGAATTTTCACTCGCAGTACATAGCCATCCACCCCCTAAATGATTCAGTCACCGTCGCCAAATTATGTAGAATTAGAATTTTTACGTACTACGTCCGACAAAGAGCCACTTTTAAGAAAATGAAAATGAATGATATTAAAATTTATTAAATGTCACTCCCGTGTCACTTTTTTTGACATTTAATGACATTCATAGACATTATGACAAATTGTGCGTTCCACTAAGGGTTCACAACGATCACGCTCACAACCGCAGTTTCTCACTTTCACTTTGACCCACCTTTTTAGATGGGTCGTCGTAAGCTTCGAGCGAAGTCATGACGTCATAAATGACGTTTTCGCCGCGACCGCAACGACCGCGGGTCGTTATGTGGAACGACTAAAGGAGCATTTTGATCGTTGTAGGCGCTTAGTGTTTTGTGTGATGTGACCTTCAAGTAATGTTCTTATATTTGTGGAAGCTTGTGCCTTGCCTTGTGTAGATAATAAACGACGATCCTCGAAATTGTTTATCTGTTACTCTCGAATCCTTAATGGACGCACTACACGCTGGCCGAGTGAAAGCGAGAGCGAGACCAAGTGGTCCACTCTTGCTATTGATAGTTTCCTCAACTTTCCTCCAGTACCATCTCTAATTAAACAGCCTGATACAGGTGTCTCGTAATCAGTGGACCAACGAAAAAGCTACCTTTTCGGAATCCTTTTAGTAAACTGTAAACTCGGAGTCACTATGAAATAGCAGATATTCCACAATTCTATAGTACAAAATTGCACATGGTGGAATAATTCAGTATTGCTAGATCAACATAGCTATCATCATCAGTATTGATCAGTATTTTTAGATCAACATTGGTCGTGTCATCGTGTGGTTGGAACTTGTGGTTGGAACCAAGGCTTGAAAGTGTTCGCAAGAGATCTGGTTCTGGAGGTTGGGCAGTCAAAGTCAGTTGACGAGGTTGAAGACTGACTCCGGCACCATAGTCACAGTATTTAATATATTTACTGTGCCATAGTTACGTCTAAGCCCGAAGTTCTGAGAGAAATTGAGAGATACTGTGGAGATACTAGGAACAGTTCTCAAACATGTAACCTCCTCCTTTTTGAAGTCGGTTAAAAACAGAATAAAACCATCATTGAATATAAATATTTTTATTTAGCCTCACCATAAATAAAATGTAAGATTAATTTAAAGACTAAAATTAACATATTCCTTATATAAAGCTAAAGAATCTACTGGCACTGTTACCAGACCATTGCCTCTTTGAAGATATTCTTGGTATATTTCTTTGGAGGCTTTTGTAACGGTTGGTGGAATGACATCAACTGAACTGTCTATAGTAAACGCGCTGCTCACGGTCATCATTATGGGGATCTCTGGCTTGTATTTTGGATTTGATCTGCGTTCAAAGTTTACATAGCGCTTGTATCTGCAAAATTAAAACCAATTTGTTAATTACATAATTTTCTATTATATACTATTTAATATCATTTTGAGCATGGACTTCGCACTCAACAGAATGGCTACTCTGGTGTTGCTCATGTCATTAGGTGAGGTTAGTGTTTAAATAATTTTACTGCACTGTTTTAAATTAGGTTCTTATGAAGATCTCCTCAGTTTATATTATGCATGTTTTTAAAATGTTTATATTGCTTCCACTATGTTTAAGAATTTGATAGGGATGGGAGATTTGCCAAGCCCGAAGTACCTCATTCAACTGTTGCCTGATTTAACAGCACTTTAACAACCACTAGTTGTGCAGGGGCGTGCATGGGTGGGGACATTTAAAATGCTGATTTCGCCAGTATTACTTTATACGGAGAAAATGCCAAGAGATGTTTTATGTATCCCTGAAACTGAAACAGCTTAACTCACATCAACATATCGCGTTTACTGGGTTCATTGAGCGGCACACGGTTGTGTCGTTTGATAGCGGGAAACAGCATCGGCGGCTCTATTCCCGGGGGTTCCAAGAGCTTCGCCACGATTGACGCGGGGGATACCACTTGCCGCGAGCTGGGTGTCGAGCTCGTCAGATCGTCGTCCGATGATGAGTCGCTGTTGGAACTGCGACAGAATAAAACGAAGAGTTGATTCATTATTGACTGTGATAATGCTAGGTATTTTTTTCCATGTTTTTTTTGCTTGAGCGGCGATTGATATTGTGTGAATTAATGACGCATACCTAGCATACATAGCTCTAAGAACAAAAGAAATCTAAATATAAACGGTAGGCTATGGTTTTATCAGACTTTTGTGACTAGAAGGAATGATTTGCAAAATTTACTTTTGCAACTTGGCTCAACTTAGGCCAGAACTTCCAAATTATGAAAATTACCCTAGCACGTGAGAAAATGTTTGGGCAGAAGTTATGTAATGTTTCACTAAACGGTGACATAACAGCAGTTTTCGCCAAAATACAGTTCCTTAGGTATCGCATTTTGATACCTGACAGTGACGCTCCATCCTAAAAAAAATACTTAACACTGTCACTTACTTCTCAGTTCTCACATCACTTTAGGTGACATTGCCATGAAGCCGGAAAGGTTACGTGTCAACTCACTCGCTCGAGTTGTTGGAGGTGGTGCTGGAGCGGCCGCTGATGACGGGGTTCTTGGAGGCGAGCCCCTTGCCCGGGCCCGGCCCGCGGCCGCGCACCACGAACGGGCTGGCGTTCTCGCACAATGTGGGCGCCAGGTCCCTTAGCGTGTGACACATCTGTCGACAAAATGTTACTATAAGTGCCCCCGCGCATTGCGGCTAGGTCGCGCGACCACATTGCGTGTGGCCGCTGCGACCAGTGCGCGCACACTGAGTAATTTCATACAAATTGACGTATCTCGTTGGCCGCGGGGCCAGAGTGTGGCCGCTGGCCGCAGGCCGCCTAATGCGCGGGGGCTCTCTAACAGTTGTTTAAATGACGCCGAATGATTGTCACTACCATATCGGTCATGTCGACTGAAAAATATGGAAGTTTTCCGAGGTTGTCCTTAAATGAATGCGGTATTGCGGTAACCAATATAGCTATCAAAGTTGAAGTGGCAACGGACTGGTTACATCAATTGGAGGACCAATAAATAGTAGAAGAAAAAACGTCTTTGTATGGTGACTGCGTCTCGGCAATAGGGCTCAGGTCGCTCTCCGGCCAAGTGTCGTGGTGACCTAAAGAAGACACCGGAAAACCTTTGGCTTTAAAGGGCCAAGGAGCAGAAGGGGCATAGTTTAGAGGAGACCCAGGTCCAGCTGTGGACTATTAAGGGTTAAAAGGAAGGTAAGCAGGAAGTATATTAAATTAATAAAACAAACAAACCTTGAATTCGAAACACTCCATGAATACTGTGTACTCGAAGGGTCGATTGTGCTCCTGATAAGGGTCGACCATCTCGAGCGCGCTGTCGCCCTGCATGCCGATGATCTCGCAACACAGCTTCCGCATCTCGTTGCTCGCGTACGGAAGATGCTTCAGTACGTCATCATCCCACCATTTTGTTAACGATCTGGAATATGGCTCTTCATTAATGTTAATAGATCACATGGTTTTTACGTAAATGAGAAACAACATGTTACTACTAATGTAAAGTGTTTGTAACATGTGGGCAACCAACAAGCTCAAATGGGATAGAGCTTTAACAGTTATTATATATTTTGTTTCTCATGACTAAGAATAAAGTAAAGTATCCCAACCCCCCCCCTCTCCCCTACTGATAAGACCGTGCAAGCGAACATGCCGGCTTCACATCGCACCAATTCAATCACGTTAATACAACAAACATAAATATAATCAACAGCTATGATAACAATATTATTTGTATACTGTCAATAAAAACCTACCTCTTATTAGGTATGTAGACCATAGCTTCTGGGTGGTGTAGGTAGTAGTCTGTTGGGTAGTCCCAGATGGGTGGACGGGAGGGGTCGGGGATGAACAAGCCCAGGAACAGGTTCATAGTGCTTTGCTTCTCGGCGTCCGAGAACGTGTTGGAGTAGTATCTGCTCAGGGTCTGCATGATGTCATTGCCGTGGGACGACCACGGAGCTGTCTTGCGGTATGTTTTGATTCTGAAAAAACGAATTAAAGATAATATCATACTCGTAATAGTTTGGGTTAGTCAAAATATTTAAATTATAAACATGTGTAAAATTTGGTAATAAATTAACAATACTTGCCTAATATTCTGTTTGTTAAATATTTTACAAAATCATATTATTGTCACACGCCTGAGGAGCATTTTGGTATCCCAATGTTCAACACTGAGTACCTAAGCGAATTGAGGAGTAACATAGTTGTGAAACGAAATTTATTATATACCTACCTATGAACCAACTGGGAGCCACCGTACTGTAAGGCCAGTGTGTCTCCATGATCTTCGTATAGCCCCTCCAGAAGCCTGGCACAGTCCGAATCAAATTCTATGACAGGTTGGGCTATTAGTCCCAAAGCGTAAAGCTGAAAAAAAGGAAGTTGAAAATTTATGACTCATATACATAAAATATGTCGATCTTAACTGGCTTTTCATAAAGTGTAAGATAGTCCGCCTAATAGATAATTTATTCAGCGGGATTATACTGTTTATTTTTTGTAGTATACCACATGATCAGTGTTATTGCTGGTCTCAACATTCAAATGTCCAATAACTATTGGTCCACATATGGCGTCCACACCTTGGCAAAAAAGTGCAGGGCGACCAGGTGGATCGATGACTTGACATTAGGAAACTGATGAATTCACAGGTCCCAGGGCTGGTAGGAGTTGCGTCAGTTGTGGGAGGCCACTGACCTGTATAAAATGGACATACGATACCCTTTGAAATGACGGCTCTGTAATAATTCCTATTTGAAGCGCCGCTAACTTCTGCGATCAGAGGCAATCAGCGCCAAAATGGCGAAAATCAAATCGCCTCACGATGGCGCTGATCGGCTTATCGTCTGTCCAGCGTACTTGTATATATAGAGGTCAGTGGGGGAGGCCCATGATCATCAATTGACAATGAAGAGCTGAACAGAAGGTTATGAAGGTTTCCCCCCGTCACAAAGAAAAGGTCACCTGATGCGCCAGCACGCACTTGCCGATGGCGAACTGCGCGGTGTTGGTGCGGTCGAGGCAGTCCACGCAGTTGACGCGCGCCACGCCCGCCTGCAGCCGCCCCGCCTGGTGCCCCGGCAGCCCCGTCTCCTCGCCGTAGTGCTTCGACGACAGGAATATGCCCGTGCGACGGACCACTGTGCGCGCTATCGCTGATAATCTGGAAGGTGTTACGGTTTCCTAGTGGCCGGTTTCAATAATCAATCCTCGGATTTGACCGAACAATCTCTATCACAGTTGCTAATTAATGGTAATTAATTGCTTTGAAACAACAGATGTTGCCAGCAACCAAACACCATTAGGGCTAGTCAAGTCCGAAGATTGATTGAAGACACAGCGTGCTGTGTCATTATCCAAAGGCAAAAGCGATATTTTAAAATCTCGTTCGGATATCTCTCGGAAATTTTTGACTTCGATCAGATTTTAGAAATTTCAAGTTTTTTTCAGATTTTTTGTTATAATATGTAATCAAATTTTTTTCATACAATATTTCAGTAATAATTCAACCAATTGAAATCTGTGATACATTTATTGTATACTAGCTGACCCCGCAAACGTTGTTTTGCCATATAAGTTATCTAGCGCTAAAATTACTTTTAAAAAAATAGGGATTGATGATAGAATGGTGAAAATTTAGGATTATATGTATTTTTTAATGCCAAATTATAAAAAAATTGAAATAAAAAAATTTGTCCAAAAAATAAAAAATAAATTTTAGTGGTGGACAATCCCTATCACTTAGCGGTATGAAAAATAGATGGTAGCCGATTCTCAGACCTACTGAATGTGCATATAAAATTTCATAAAAATCGGTCGAGCC
>DWIY01001476.1:0-10069 GCA_018248615.1 Erynnis brizo brizo
CCATGGTCCAAAGAAGGTAACAGCCCAAGATTTAGTTTTCTTCGTTTATGCCAAAAAGTGTAAGCCCGAATTGTTTGTACGTTTGATTATTATAAATAAAGGTCCTACGAAATAAAAATAATAAACTGCTTTAATTTTATCACTTATATTTTTTAAGATATGTTGTCTTAAAGTTAAGTGGTCCATTCATAGCAACCTTCCCCTACTTACTGGGATATGATTAACATAAATATATCTATTTATTGCTTTAAATTTTAAAAAACGTACGAGATCTTTTACCAATTTTATATATGAGATAATCTTACATGGCTTTAGTATCCACCGTAGCTATCGACGGACACCAACGTAGGTTGGTAGGTAGGTACTCAGTTATTAAAGCAAACTTCACTTTGGGAATATTTCAAATGTTACTACAGTTTTTATAGCATTATTAGCTTATCTAAATTTAGGTCAATCTAGGTAAAATTATTTTTTACTTTACATTTTACCTGCTAAATATTTTAAATTCAGGCATAAGAACAATATAATCTTAATACCTCTCTTTTTGGCACACCTACCAATACTATGAAGGTGAATTAGATAATGTGCCCAATATTAGACTTCTCCACTTAGGTATTAATTTTTTAACTGTTTATCTATAATCAAATAGATACCCACCTACTGATTGAAGGCTAAATATAAATCAATAGCCTACTATTAAAACCTACGTAATTTCACCTATTAACGTTATATGGTGAATAGTGTCCAAGCTGGGGTAGGTCGAGCAAGGTGTCGAGGGGACGCCAATTGGATTTAATTGAAACCCATTGAAACTGCTACTTGCGCTCTCCGTCGTAATAAAAAGTAAATAGTGGTTCTAAAGACCAATACAATGCACAAGATCAATGTAGTGTTCAATAATGATCTCAATTTTATGAATACAATCACGTATCTAATAATGAATAACTTCTTATGCACTGATCAAATTGATAAATGCACTTGATTTCTATCGCTTTAAATGTAGGTAATTGAGGTTCCTATTAATTAAAGTAATTGAGTATTTCGGTCTTAAAATTCACATTATTTCGCACAAAGTGGATATTGCAATTAACAACTATTCTTACATTTTTTTAATTGGTATGTAGGTAGTCTGCTCCCTTTCCATCTATCTTCTAAAGGATAAATTTATACTTATCTTTATACTTATTTTAGTTGTAGCAGCAGATAGTTTAGTTTTTAAATGAAAACAGTTTGATATTTCTACTAAACTTACAGATGGTGCCTTGCTTACGAGAGTTTGACACTATATTAAGATTTATTAAGAACCTATCCGTCTTACCTCATGACGATTGTGTTCAGTTCGTATTCGGTCAATTAAGACATAGTCACAGCCCCTTTAGAAGGCAATTTTGTAACAATTGGCTCAACAAGAACTGTGTGAGGGGAGCGAGCTTTCCCGCAATCGTAAAGTTCTTACGTCATGGTGCGTGTCTGCTTTTAGGCAGGAAAGCGTTAACGTTTTGTTACGCTTATGTAGGGCTTATTAATGTTAGTGAATATACCTCGTTATTTTGTCTACATAGATCCTACTTTATTATTTTGATGTTCACTACAATGCGTGGGACGCTTAAGCTTATGCTTCAAATTAATTTTCATTTAGATTTCAGAACTCTACATTTCATCATTTTCTCTTTAATACTATATTTTTAACTCTCTTCAAAAAATTTGGAGGTTATATGTTCGAGGGGTACCTATAGTTTTTGTAGAAGTTCTATATTCTAGTACCTATTGTTTAACACAATTATTCTTTTACCTTCCTAAATACTTTCTCTGTAAGATAACCAATAAAGCAACGTTGTAAATATACCAATATTGTTGCAGCACCAGTCGTTCGGATATGTCAGAAGGGCCAACGACACCCGAGTGGGACATCAACGACGCAGTAGTACCACGGGTATCCAGTTTCGACACTTTCGGCGAGTGGTGCGACGGTCACGTACGCAGGGTATACCCGCCGGGCTGCGAGGAGGCAAGAAGACACGCGTCGGGATGGGCGATGAGGAATACCAATAACCACAACGTTCACATCTTGAAGAAGAGCTGTCTGGGCGTCTTGGTGTGCTCGACGAGATGTAGACTGCCCGACGGCTCCAGAGTTCACTTGAGACCGGCCATATGCGACAAAGCGAGGAAAAAGCAACAAGGTAAATTTACAACTTCTTTACTCTACTCAGTCAAAACTTTCCAAGACCCTAGTATCTATAGTACATCTATGACGACGTTTCTTCAGAGCTGTATTCATTTTTATGTCCTAACAACAGAAGGCCCTGGGCATGCTGCCAGCTGATATAAGGTTTAGCGAATGCCATCTATTAATATAATTGTTAATTACTGAAGGTAGCAGACCCTGACAATACTGACCGCGTCCGATGTTGAGTAATTTGATCGATCGCTTCTTCTCAAGCAGCGAGATTGTGAGCTCTTCATTACTTACATACCTACTACACGATTATCCTCAGAGCCGAAATTCATATCCATCCAAAATAATTTCAAATATGCTGTAAACAATAAAAATTTCTTATCAGTAATTTTCAATTCAGGCAAGCCGTGTCCGAACCGCCTCTGCAACGGAGGCCGTCTCGAAGTGCAACCATGCCGTGGTCACTGCGGCTACCCCGTCACACACTTCTGGAGGCACACGGAACACGCAATCTTCTTCCAAGCGAAGGGAGCACATGACCACCCCAGACCCGAAGCTAAGGGAGCCAGCGAAGTGAGGAGATCCCTCGGTGCTGGTCGAAGAGTCAGAGGCCTAGCGCTAATACTGGCCCGAGAAACTGCCATCGCAGACAAACTCCTTACGGTCAAACCCGACAAGCAAATGCCACAGAAGATAAACAACATCCACCCTCAACCACCACCACTAATCCCGGATAACCAAAGAGGTAAGCTTCATGAATCATGATTAACCATTGAAGGAAACATAGAGATTTTCGTTTGTTGCCCGTTACAGTCTACTAAAAATTGCATTTAAATATAGGTAGGTATCTACTATTCCGAAAGACAACGCTGTAAGAGAAATTGAATGTAGATGATTTATGTCGCGTGTAATCTATTATAGAGCTTTGTTGGAAGTGTTTATTTTGTTTTCTTAATCCAGCACTATCAAGAATTTACTTAACTTTTAATATTTCTTTTAACAGTTCTAACGTGCACTTGCGGTCCATTCGAATGCACGTGCCGGTGGCGAGTGGACCCCACCCCCGAAATGTACCAGAGCACGTGGACGCCCACGGAACACCACTCCCACTCCTACACCTCGTACGCACCAACCGCGCCGGCGGCTCCCACGTTGCCGCAGCAAACCTACGAACCTACAGGACTACCCGCTGACGATATCTTCCATCCCGAGGAAATATTCCAGCTCGATCAGCCGATTCGCTTGGACTTCCCGATAGAAGAGAACACACTGGAATCACCTCCGACGTTCGCAGAACTGAACGGAGAAAACTCGCGACCCGACGACTCCTACTGGCTGGAGTGGCAGCGCGCCCCGGGGGGCTCCGAGTCCAGCGACACTCCCTCCCCCGAACTGTTCAACGGATATCAGCAGGCCGAGGCCTATTGCGACCAACAGTCGTACAACAACCAAGTATACTATCCGGAAGAGGCTCAGTACTACCCCATGGAGGACACGAGAGATTCCCCCGTCATGGACATGCAAGAGCAGCGGTACTATAGATACAACCAAGACTGTGCACAAAACAACTTGGACATGCAAGCGTGGAATTATACGGATTGTGCGTTCACCGCCCACGACGTCCCCGACTGCAAGCAATATTATGACGTTCAACATTCCCAGGGTATGAATGCATTCAGTGCCCTATTATAATATTGTTACACCTAGGCTGTATTCAAATTGTAAATTGTAAATAATTCCTTAGATTATTATGTTTGTAAGCAAAATCCCAAAAATATTATTAAGAGAGTATAAAAAGACAAAAGTGATATTGTTCCTTCGATGTAATCATGTCGAGTAGAGACGGCAGAGCTGTACGTCGGTCTCGATTGTTAGTTCAGGATTGAACGTAAATATGATAAATAAAACAATTTTTTACAAAATCTTCTATTTATTGTATATAAAAATTACATTAAAATTGTCAATTTTACACTTTTTAATTTCTAACAATAAAATTGGTCACTACAAAATAGTCCATAAAGCGATCACACAATAGACTTATTATGCGTTTGCAATCGCAAAACATTTTTAAAACTGTCCACATGACGTCATCGACACCACAGTATCTTAATAATAAACCACCCCGAAACATAACGCTCATCACAGTCCACGGCACTTGCGGCCCGCGCAGCGCCGTGCCGGTATCCAAGTATTTACTTTTAGTCTTCACGTGATAAGAATCGATAAACAATTATTTACAACAACAACGTTTTCAAGCTGACACCGTAGATCCGAAACCAAAGTCTATCATCGTGTAAGCTAACCTAACTCATGAAGCCATCATACAGTTTGTAATGACCGAGCTCGTAGCGTTCATATTGCACATCTTAGTTTTTAGATCTTAAAAAGCGATACATTAGTATCAAAAGCGACGCATTTACAAATCTCGCATACCTACTCTATTCTCAATGTTTTATTACTGCTAAACTGAGACAATTTACCGGCACTAAGCAAGCTTACCTCTAGCTCGAAACATTGTGATTACACATTACGTCTCTAACAATAGGCCCCTATTTCTTGTAACAAACTTAAATTGTTGCAATTTCCAAGTGTAAAATATTATTTATTATCAAGGACAGGGGAGAGCACAGCACGTACTATCACAGTTATGCCTCTAAACTTTAAGTCCTGACCTCTAGTGTATTAGATAACAAGTTTAAGAGACACCGGTAGCCCCGCTGTGGGCGCTATTTTAAGGCCACGAAACAATTTTAACATGAAGCAAAGTCTCATTATTAAAACGTAACAACGTCGTCACTTGCGAGTATATTTCAGCAAGTGCACAATTAACATCAAACTATTATGGGACGCAATTATCTGTGCCTATTTTCCTAAAACACTTAATTGATAAACCTCGTATTTTGATACTACACATCGTTTCGGTACTATTTTTATTTAATATTCAGCTCAATGTTCTTCAACCAGAGAGACGTAGACGGAAAATTGACTGTAGAATATCAGTGTAACAGTTTAAATAATGTTAATACTAGTTATTCGTATCATTGTCCATTTTGTTTTAACCCTTCCTTCCGGAACTTGTGTAAAGTGTAAAAGTGTTTAAAAACGCTAACCGAAAAGAGCGAAGTATGTGCAATAGTACCCTTAGCTAGTACGAGTGTGTTTAAACTTTAAATCTATTCAGGAAGCAAAATTCAAGTGAGAAGCGAGATCGACTGCAAGCGGTACCTTCGCAGAAGCCTACGCGCTTGGAGAGAAACATTAGAACATGGGACCGCGGCCCCGATTCACAATAACTATGACTTAGGTATCAAGACAGTAGACTTAAAGATAGGACAAATCTTAAGGTTGCATGTAACTAACTATAACAGTATTTAGACATAATTACATAAATATTAGTATTTTCTGTGTAGGAATATATTAATAACATAGGTATTATCTATGATCAAATTAATGTTCAATACACAGTAATTTTTGTGCTATAATACAATAAGATACAGAAGTGAAATAGAAAATTCAAGCTTTTTACCGACATTAAAAATTCGAATTAACTAAAAATAAATCTTTATAAAAAAACAAAGAAAAGCATTTTTGCAGAGAAACGTTAAAACTTTACGATCGACTAATTAATATAAGTTTGTACTTTTGAGAAAACAAATGACTGAACAGTGAACCGATTCGAGCGGACGCTACTAGTTTAGCCCAATCGTTGTATATAACCAGAATATAATAATCCTATAGTTTAAACATAAGATATTCTAATTGAGAAATATTTAAGTATTAGAATATTGAATATACAACTTTACATTTTGACTTTATATAATTACGTAATTTTTTTACAATATAACACACGCCAACAAACACACAAAAATAAAAACACTTACAATAATAAAACTTCGTATCCCATGAAATTTTGTATATCCATGGAAGACTTTCAATTAGGTGGAAATATGGAACGTGCTCACAAATACGCCAACACAACTTATACATAATGAATGTGATATTACAAGTATATAAAAGAAGAATTAAGCTACTTTTGACACTTTATAAAATACTTTTTATCATTCTATATATTGTGAAAGTACAATCATTATCATTATGGTGCTCTATAAGGCTTAATTGTGATCTATATAAATAAAACGTCTAAGGACCGCCGCCCATGTCAAAATTTCATCGATATCTAACACGGTTTTTCTTCAATTACTTCCAATGTGGACTGGGGCAGGAGCCCAAAATGGACAAGCCATAAAGGTGGTTTTAAACCCCTATCTTTGTGTCATTTTTGTGCAAAAGTAGCTCACTCACTTCTTTGACATGATTAAATTGAATTTATTATATATGATTAAAACAAAAGACACACTACCGTAAAAATATTTTCACCTTGTATTCCCCTGTTTCAAACATATTAGAATACGACTATACAAAATCGATAGATTTACATTTACTTGATACATTACCACTTACTTATATGGTTAAAATGACATAATTAACTACCCCATACATACGAGTAAGTATATCACAATTTTAATTATCATCACATCACATTTTCATTCTCACTGAAACAACGTTTGAGATATAATGAAAGCAAACGTCACAATGAGAAATTCAGATTAATATGAGGGGATCTACAAGACGCTGAAAAAACTAGCAAGGGTTATGCATCGAGAGGTTATAATAATTATGTGAGTACATGTTTTTATGTAGTAAGTTTGTTTGAATTAAAACTTAACATTGTCTCTAAACTACAGCATGGAATTCAAGCAAACCTTATGGCAATAGGAGATTGAAAGTAGCTGAAATACACTAGAAAAAGTGACACTGTGAAATTTTAAAAACTATCAGCATTAATACATTTCATACTGTGTTCTACGAAACCATTGCAAGCAAGAAATAGATCACCATATACGGTAGGTTTCATACAACATGGATAGCCTCACCACAGTCTGGTTACCAGGTACTATCTATTTTTTCAAAGTCAATTAAATTATAGTGACTCTATAATTTAATTATAGAGCTCTAACAACTGTGCTTGGGTTATCCATAACTGAAACCCACTGTTATATTTATGTTTTAAAATTTTTAAATGACAATAATTTAGGGATAAATGTGTCGAGTACTAACATAAGTCATGTTAATAAGCTCGTAATGAGAGTAGCCAGTACAATACATAATTTTTGGTTTAAATGGGTATAAACGTATAGTATTATTTTTACGTCCAATTCCATTCAAAATTAAATTACCTAAAAGATTGAATTGCGTGAGTAATGTATGTGAGCAATTTTACTTTGATCAAAATTTTAAATTTAACTAAGGGATTTTAAAAATTGTTAATATTTCAATTGGTTATTGAAAATGATTGAAACGTTCTATAACCTCTTTCTATTGTGATGATGAGTAGTACAGCCATTACTTAGCTGCAAACGATATGCCTTAATTCAAAATACAGCCCGTACAAAACCAATTTCTATTTGAAAGGAGCAAGAAGCGAACATACAGAGGACTGAAATTCATTCTGTTTGAAATTGTATTTTATTGCTAAAACCTTAGAATCATGCCTCGTGAATCTGTGCAAACATCACATGGTACATAGTAGATTTTTGTAGGTTGTCATTGCGCATTGGCCGCAAACACGAAACCCACTATGAATGAACTGTCATAACGCAATGGTACATTTATATAACCAGGGCTACCTACATCATGTTTAATAAATCAACTATTTAAATATATAATAATATAAAAAAAATGGCTTCAATTAAATAAAATAGGCATACATATATGGTATGGAACAAATACGTTCCAGCGACATCCCTTATTACATCACAGATTTTGAACTACAGTTTCTAACACCGACATCAATACCTATTTTAGAAGGTCCGAAATTAATCCGTGTTGAGTAATCTTTCAGGTCGCTTGCCACGCTAATGTTGAGTACAGTGCGTGTGACGTTAGATGTGGTCGCTAGGCAATATGGCGCGGTAAGCTCGTCGCACGAGTTAAAAGTGGTACAACACTCAGTGATGTGTGTATATTGTCTTGATTCAATTCATGACATGAATTTTAGTTGTCCAATGTTTGAATGCAAAGTGGGTTTGATAGGTCGCTGCTTGATCGTTATTAATGCCTGAGCTGCCAATTTCTGCCAATTTTCAAAGTTTCGAAGTGTTGACCCTCGTTGAGTATTCTCCCTTGTGTTGGCTTCTCTCACCTCTGTTGACTGCAGTATATGTGATGTGAGGTATGTTTACTACTCGGCTCTTTTAGAACTAGAATACTCTGTGATGACATGAATTTAGACGTCCGACGTTTGTGTGCCAAATATATATTTGAGCATCCTGGAACTGCTTACTTTTGTCTCCAATTTGTACAATAAATTTTCAAAGCTTCGAAGCGTTGATCCTCGTCGAGTAGCCTTCCTTATATTGGGTCGTGTCACCTGCGTTTGCGGTGCGTGTGACGTGCGGTGTCGCGGTGCGGTGCGTCGCGCTCGGCGGCGCGGTCAGGGCGTGGCCTCCTCCGCCAGCTCCTCGGGCGGCGCGGCGAGCGGCGCGGCGAGCGGGGCGGAGCACGACGCGCTCGGCGGCGCGGCGATCTCGAGCGGCTCCACGCCCGTACACCGCCCCACGCTGCATTCCATGTCCGTCCTGGAACAATTGAACAGGAAAATTGTAGCTCACACACGTTCATAAACACTAAATTTAACGCAACTAAACGGGTATTTTCTTTTGAGTGCCGTGTGGTGGGTCATTTACATGAAAGCGGCTTTTTCCAAAAGACTCTGCGCAGGAACGTGCGGTTATATGAACGGTCGTGCTTCCTTGGTATGATCTTGTACCACGAGATTGGGAAAACCACGCAATATCGCGCAGTCATATAAGCATAGCCTTATGCATAAAGGGGCGTGAACGCATCGCATCTCCCCCTTCGCTTCCTCCGTCGCAGAACTCCAACATAACATCATCTTCTTTTTAAACATGGATAAATTCATTAAAGAAATCGGTTATGAGTATCTAGGACTCTGTCGCTGGATAGGGTTAGATTTCCCCATCCCAAATGCTTGGAGAGACGTACGGGTACACGGGTGGAAGCTAACCTAACCTAATTCATACAAATGTACCAGTTTACCGATCGGTTTATTATCAAACTCACACGACGCTAACAGTGGAAG
Organism: Erynnis brizo brizo; assembly: GCA_018248615.1. NCBI lineage: Eukaryota > Metazoa > Arthropoda > Insecta > Lepidoptera > Hesperiidae > Erynnis > Erynnis brizo. The sequence goes on from DWIY01001476.1 coordinate 9,342, forward strand.
CCTGCATCCGGGCGGTGTGCCACTGCTCGCCGGCCTCGATGGAGTCGAGCTGGTCCTCCGACTGCGAGGGCGCCGGCGCGGGGTCACTGACCGACACCGGCGACTCCAGGTTGATCAGCGTCCCCGTCGCCACCTCGGCCTTCGCCTCCTCCGTTGCGGAACTCGTGGACTGACTCGTGTCTACTGACTTTTGAATGTCTGTTAAATGACACGGAAAATTATATTAAGTGCACATTTGAGGCTCCGGCTACACGCAAGTTCTTGCTGACGGGCTTACCTAAACAAACTTGATGTCACAAGTAAGATCGCTAACGGTGGATTTTAATAACTGATCTTTGGATGTGGATAGAGAAAGATACTGTTTAGTTGCCAAGATGGTTGTTAACTGCTTTCATATAACAGATGTTGCTTGGTAACCATACCGTAAGAAATGTACGTAGTGGAACATAAAGCTTGCGCAAACAAAAAAGTAAAAATTTAGGATTACACAGTTTTGATTTGAATTTTAACTGCGTGCATGAATGAGCGTGTAACTAGAGCATAATTTTTTTTTAAGTAAATGACTATGACTGGTTAATTTTACCATAGGTAAATTTTATAAGACCTTCCTTCCTAGTATACATTTTATTGACACTCTACTCAATAGGTTTAAGCCACTGACATGTATATTATAGACTGGACAGACGATACCCTTTGAAATGACAGCTCTGTACACTTCCTATTTGAAG
>DWIY01001477.1:0-10069 GCA_018248615.1 Erynnis brizo brizo
TTTGCGTCTGTGTGAGTTGATATCGACTCCCGATCTTAGTTTGACTTACTCAAATTTGAATGCACGCTCTTAAGCAATTTAACAACACTACCTACTCGTATTAAAACTATAGAAAAGAATTAGGTATCAGAATCACTAAGTTATCGTTCCAAATTGGTACCTACATCTAATTTCAGTTACTAGGTAGTAGGTATATTGTAGGTAAGTAGGTACCTACCTAACTTGTTAATTTAATAACAATTTTGTTATTTATTTATTTACCGCAAATAACCGAGAAGAATTAATGAATTTAAATTGTTAGATATCTATCACGTGCTCGTGCAATTCAACAATAGTAGGTAATTAGGTAGGTAGGTAGTGACATTATTTCAATCTTAAGGAATCACTTGACAACAGTCGAAGATGGCTAACCTCAAATTGGAGTGCAAGTAAACTTATCGAGGTGATAAGGAAGAGCTGAGGACAGAGGTCAAAAAGAATTTATTATGGAAGCATGTATCAGCCGACTCATAAGTCAGATGCTTTGCGGCTCCAGTTTCTAGAGATAGGTCGTACAGTCTGTCTGAGTCAGGGCTGCCATCTGTGGACTTGACGAAAATTAATTTTCACAATATGTTTAGGTACTTAACTATAGCTTCGATATTTATATTGAGTTATGGCAGCCCTTCCATTAACTACTTAGTTACTTAAGAGGTGCCTAAAGCTACCTTCTTTAATGTCCGCTATTTGAAGTTGAGGCACTTCCTTCTATATGTAGGTATAGGCTTTATCTAATATATTTAAATAGAATATTTCTGACACTTTTAGTTAATCTTGGCTCAAATTATTTAGTAATATCAAGATTTTGTGTTGGTGATCTACAATAAATAAATAATTTTTTTTTGTAAATAACATAACTTTGTTATCTTACGTAGGTACCTATGTGTACCTACGCATTAGATTAGGCGTAGGCAAATGTACTTATTTTTAACATCGTTACCTATGTAATTTCTCATTTTCGTCGTATTGAAAGTAGGTAGGTATGAAGATTTCTGCCTAAGCATCTAAAAATGTTGAGAGTTCTAATGAAAAAATTTGAGTAGGTACCTAGGTCTCATAGCCGAAAAAGTAGTTTTAAATAATCAACGATAGCCTTTCTCTCCACAAATCTGTACCTATGAAGTAGACTGTAACTTGTGGGCCTTGATTCAGTTCTAGGATTTTCTAGTGACAACCCTACCCAATTATATGCAGCTTATGATTTATGAAACAAACGTTTGATTTGTTCCTTTATAACAACAATTGTCCTATTGACCTTTCTGATGAATTGCATGCTCTAATAGAGTTTGTTTACATCTGTTTGTCGGTTGTCAGCGTGCATTTACGTCATGTCGGTGCACTCGTCCAGTGATTAACATTGTCGCTTTGTTTTGATTTTATGGTGTGTTTCTGCACAGTTTCTTGCTTTCTTGTGTTACCTTATCGTAGACTGATATTTTTCTTATCTACCTAATTTTAATTACAATGGGTAGTTACCTATTTACCACTTGCCATCGTGGCTAAGAACTCAGCCTCTTTGCCCAGTGGGTAAGAATTCGCCGTCTTACTAGACAGGTCCTAGTTTAAAGCCCAGTGGCATACACCAATGACTTTCTTGAAAAGTTATGTGCGCTTTAAAAAATTAAATATTATTTGCGGTAATATAATTTGTTGAAGGAAAATGCATGGCTGCGAGTTCTCCATAAAGTTTTCAAAGCACTCCAAAAAAGTTAGCTTGCCAACATTTTAAGGCCTACATTCTTCTCACTGTGAGATGAGAGTCAACTCTGCAGTGGGTCACTAATGACCGAAGACGGAAATTCCTTCCTCACCACCAGAATACCTATGTGTCAATCCTCCAAAGTCTGTTTGACACGCTCGTTTTTAGTTACGTGTAAACAATGGAATAGGTCCTGTCTTAAGTCTGGAGGTAGGTAGATCTTCGCAGTTCTTGAACTTGAAATATTCAAACAGGTGATATGAAATTTTAGTAGGTAGCTACTAAAGGTTGACCTTAAAATATGTCATTATATCCTTTACCTTCATTAAAGATACTTAAGCTGGTGCTTGTACAGGTAAACCCTATCAACCGCTTATTCCACATGTTACTAAATAAACGTATTTAAATTCTGCCAAGAACTGTAAGTTTTAGGTACCTACCTATCACATCTTCAATCTGATATTTGCCGTGGTGGGTCTTTATTTAATGAATAAGAACCGAAAAGGCGAATCTTTGCCCAATTTATATTAGGGCAAAGAATGATACTAGATAATGCTGAGTAACTAGGTATATCTAACGGCTTAGGTATGCAAAATGACTGATAGAGTTGATTGCCACAGGTAGGTAACACAATACAAATGAAACAATATTACAATACAACACAACTATATAATATATACAAACAATACAACTATTCACAAACATTAAAGAACGTTCAGGTACCTACCTAATGGTCCGTTTTGGTTCCTATTGTTTTCTAGTCAAGAAAATATGTTTATAGCATCCTTTACTTTACCGTTTCGTACAATTTGTGCAATCTTACAATAGACAAAGCATAAAAACCCAATCCTTTAGTCAAGCTATTTATTTTTTGTTTAAATTTCTTTATTTTTTTGCCTGAGCAAGTTTGTAAAATGTGATTCTGCAAAGATTCTCAATTTCTTCTGCTTACGTTTCAATTGGGCGATTAGTGTAAGTACAAAAATTTTGCTCAAATTTTAAAATAAATATATTTTTCAGCCGATTTTCTGCCGATTTTTCAGCTTGTGGGGGAAAAAGAGTCTATCTAACGGTCTAACCTTTTTGCAGTTTTATTTGTCCTTCTTGTAGGTATCTACCTATCTACCCATTAAATGGGAATAGGTACCTAACTAAATAGGTTATATTTTGAGAGGATACTTACCTAAACCATAGTGTGATTGATAAGTATCTAATGTTAATTGTGCTTCTGTAAGTAGGTACAGAACATGCTGCTTTGGCAAAAAATAAAAACAAACGTCTACCAATCATTCAGCAGAACGCTTCAGACACGGTAATTATTACCGTGCTTCAGAGCCCACGAGGGCCGTTTCTCCATCATCAGTGTCGGGTCCGCACCCCGGACATAAAGTGTAAATAAAAATAAATGTTTCGACGGATATCAGACGCGGCACGTGCGCGGCGCCGCTGCGTGTTAGCATTCAACTCCCGCGCAGCATTGTTTGTTTTCACACCAACGCGAACGCTTTGGACGGTAATCGCGTGATTGTTTTATTGAGTACCTTCATAATATCATGATGGTATGCCAGTTATATAATCGTCTCGAGCCTCCTAAACTATCTACTTAAAATTAACACCCAATCACGTAATTGATTCGTTGAATCGGTATACAATATTTACCTACGTTTAAATCTACTCCGGATGTTAGGTACACATTTCTTCAGCTGAGTGCGTTGTTTGTAGGCATACCTACCTATTATTCTATTTTACGTAGTTAAGGTAAATTCTATGTTTAGATGTATGGCTTTAGCAATTTCCATTTTACTTTGCAATAAAAGGATTGCGCTTGTTTCCAAGAAATCGTCGACGAATTTTCCTTCGTACAATAGCTCGTAGTCTCGGTCGATTTACAGTATCTAGAGCTCTGAACGTCCCACTCTTATTTGAATGTGTTTTACATACACTAGAAAAGCTATCGGCCGCGGCAATGGAGCTGAAATAAAGTAGATACGAGTTTCGCAGATACAATAGTAGTGCGTGTGATAATTTTGTATGAGACCACCGCCATTGTTTAGTAGCTTAGTATGCCGCCGATGCGCGCGTTCGCATCCAATGAAAATTAATAATAGGTATGCTTCGTTTCCTTGTTCTATTTTCTGAAGTTTGCTCCTGCGGTCGTTCGCAATATAGGTATTTGCTATGAAAGCAAGATAAGGGCATTGATTGTATCATACCTATGCTTTAAACGTTAGTGCATAAACCGTAGATATCTAACACTTCCATTCAATAGATATCCACCTCTTGTTTGGGATGTAGGTAGGTAGGTAGAACGAATTTGTAGAAGTTTTATTAACTCTCGGAACCATTTATATGAAAGAAATAGATATATTTAGATATTTTTCCCTTCACCTACCTACGTGTTATTTTACATGTGAAGGAAAATTGAACATACAAAATCGTTCATATTATTATCTAGAGTTAGGTACTGATGTTTGTACCTAACTATGTGAATAGAATTAGGTAGGTAGATACCTACCTAAGTAGTTTTAAGCAGGTATATCTTATCATTTAAATATATAGATAGACATCACTTAATTTACTGTAGATAGGTTTGGTACCTAATGAAGTTATTTTAACTAGGTAGGTACCCAGGTAAGTACCGTTGGATGCCAATATGAATTCAAATCATTCAACCTTTTAGTTGAAGTGGAATATCAAAATAATTGATTTGGTTCTGATTCTGAAGTTCTTACCTTCACACAGTGGATAATTACTCTGTAGCCCTCTCTTTTTTTGAGCCTATCTATCTTAATAATATTTTTTATACACCTAAGTGGAGCAAAGACATTGGTACCTAATGGTACCTGCCTAATACCTAAAATTGTCTAACCAATAACTTATATTGCAAATTTAGTATGTAGGTAGGTAGTTAGATACTACAAAAAGACATACATAGGTACCTATCTACCTGCCAGTTGAATTGTATTCTGGGAAATGATCAGAACCTTTGATTTTCGTAGTTTGCTAAGTAGGACGGTTCCAGCAATAGATATCTACATTGTATGAAACTAGCATAAAACGTTAGAATTTTCCATCGTAGCTACATAAAGCAATAGAAACTAGCTATCTGTATAAACGCAAACGTGGAAAAAGGGAAAAAGAGCGCGGCGCCGGTCGACGCAGCGTCGTCGGCTCAAAATATCCGAGAAGCGTCACCCGGGGGTTAACGGGGGCTTACATAGCGCTGGCAAAAAAATTCGTACCGACCTAGTTTTATTAAACTACATATTTTTCGTAAGCAGGCCTACTTACATTTAAATAATATTAAACTTTTAAATAGTTAAGTATCCTCTTCTGCCTCTCCTGCCAAAAGTCTCTATTCTACGAGTAAATAGAGTTGGTAGAGTCAACCTGCTAAAATCAACATTTTTTTTTGGATTTTGATACCTCCTTGAGGATACCTTACTGTCACCGTGCTCGTCTTTGGCATCTACCAACTTAACAAACCTGTAGGTAGATGTAACTGGGTAGATATAGGGAACCTATTTTGGTGTTTATATCTAGGTATAGGTATGCCTATTTATGTGAGCGCCTAAATAGTTTTGGTACTTTAGGCGCTTATTTTTATTATAGGGCTGATAAAGTAAATTTACTAAATTAATTTTCATTCACCTAATTTGAATAAAAAATGTTTCTTTTTCATCATTTTTGTTATTAGGTATACAAAAATAAACATTTACTTTGATTTTATATCAATTGATGATCGAGATTATTTAGGTAAATAAAGATCAGTAGATCCTATGTCAGTTAATTTTTAATACCTACTACTTTTGGGATAATACCTAAGTACTTTACCGTTTTTTGAAGAGATAGGTATTGACAAACCTATGTTTCTTCTAGCAATAAAGGCTAATTTATAAAAGCATTATATACTTATATGTAGGTATAAATTAACACCCAGTCAATAATAAGAGTGGAGATGTAGAGTTGATTTATATTGGTAGATACCTATATTTTAAGTAAATTCCAACGTTAGGTATCTTTTTATATTTTTACAGAAATAAATTAAACAGAAGAATTAATAATATCTTCTTAAAACATTGTAATTATCTGCTCACTGCGTCCAAAGTAGTAGAGATACCAAACAGTGTTTAAATCAGCTGTGTTAACTAAGTTAACACACACGGAAAAACGGATTACCGTTTTTTCAGAAGATACCTATTGTCTTAACTAGGTGAATTAAGTACTTTAAATAGGTAAGTTTATTAATAAAAAAATCAATATATACCTAAATAAACACCTACCCTAATAAATAAGAGTGGGGATGTAGAGTCAGTATATTTTGACAAAATTTAATATTACTTAATACTACTTACTTACTTTTTATATTTTTGCTAAGCAAAAGGAATTAATTATATACCTAGCCCTTTATTACCTTTATTACCCATTAAATCTTTATTAGGTATAGGTCTGCACATCTTTTAAAATACCTAATAATACTTTACCTCCGCTCACTGCGTCCAAACGTGAAGAGATACCGAACAATAGTGATCGAATCAGCTGTGAGAAAAAGTCGGCCATTTTGTTTTCGTGCATGTGAGCCGTCCGCGCGCCCCTCCCGCAGCCGAGGGGATACGGGATGACCTATTTAAGTGACACTCGTGTCATTCGACTTTGAACTTTATGACCTTGTAATAAGGTCGTGAGAATGTTTGATGTTAGTATGGTTATGTGGTATACGGCCTGTTTATGTAGCCGAAACGGGCGCTTCATACACTGATGGCGTCACTGCCATCACTTTCATTATTATCGGGCGATTCACGACGTTTACCCGCCATTCCACGGAATCTCGGTTCCGTCGTTCAATTAAAATGTAGCCGATTGTTATATTCTGTTAGTACCTACTGACAATTTGTGTGGTTTCAGAATTTTTAAACTTTGGTCGTCTATGTAACATGTGGTAGGTAGGTAACTTAAAATTAAGTAGGTACTTATACTTAACTAACTTTGTTATGTTCCTGGTTTGAGTAATTTAGATGCTTATAAAAATTTCTATAATTTTAGGCAGGTAGGAACGTAGTTAGATCAGCTGTTTAACTAAAGGTATCAGTAGGTAGATATATCAGTCGGTAGGTAGGTAATAAATACCTACATAACGTAGCGTAACTTATAAAATTGTTCAAGGAAAACGAATTGTAGAGTTTATTATCTTTAATATTTTGTAACGTCTCTACCTATTTAGGTAAGTATGTAGAGTTTTATATTTAAAATGGGGCTGTATTTATCCTAGATTCCAAGATTAATAACCCACCTAGATATTTCTACAAACCGTAGGTAATAAAAAATCCATTGGATTTAGTACGATCGTGCTAATCGGACCTGGATCGGTACAGTTAAGGTAGGCTCTATTTCTTCAATGTCGTGATTGTGGTCGCTCGTTCATTCTGCCGGAGGCTTGCACGCAAATATTAAACCTTAGGTAGGTACCTAATTTAATGACACGTTAGTGAGTTATTGTAGAAAAACTGATCTAGTTTTAAAGTTATATTAGGTACGTAGGTACCTACCTACCTACCAACTGTAATTTAACGCTATCTACTATCCTCAAAGTTGAATGTAGGTACCTAAACCTAATAAAATATAGGTAACAACAAAATAAAATTACATATTGTGGACCTACCTTTCTGCCCATTGTAAAGTTAGTCTTCATTGAAAATTAATGATTTCCTACGACTCATAAAAACTTGAGAATAAAAATTTAGTTTTAAATTTAATTCCTATTACGTAACGTAGGTAGGTAAGTACCTGCCTTATAAGTTATAATAAATTTGTATTTTGACTTTTACATCTCCTTTGCCAATTTATTATATCTAGGTATCTATTTTTCTTAAATTTTCAATAAAAGATGTAGGTAGGTATTTCGTATTCGTACTTACTTATTCATCTTAAATGCATTTTGTGATTAAAACTAGGTATTTTACTATCCGAATTTTGTTTGGTGGTTGGTTAGGTACAACTGATTTTATAAAATTAATAATTTTGAATTATATCTCTATTCTGTTGTATTTATTAAGGTGGACCGTAGGTATAGATTTAATTATTAATTAGATAATAATGTGAAAAGAACACAGTAGCTACGAAAATGTTTTCAGCCAAAGGGAAAAATAAGTTCCTACTAATAAGGTAGCTACACTTTAGGTACAGACATTTAGTTAGATTTCGTACCTCTATATCATACCTATAGGTGGCACTCAAACAGGCACTTTATAAATAACAATTGATATTCTATTGTAAGTCGGTAAATAAAGTAAGTGGAAACTGATATTACCTACATTCCAAATATCTAATACATTAGGTAAATAGATAAAGTTCATCAATGTTAGTTTAGCAACAACCTAATCCACATAAATTGTAGATAGATACCCAATTATCTCGGTTTAATGTATGTCGACTAGATAGGTAGGCAGTTCACATAGGACGTCCAGCTAGCGACCACAATACGACCGAAACTCCGGTTCCAATCTACCTACGCCTCCACGAATATACGACAATGTAGCTCCGCAGACCTCATTTTGGTTTTTGGCCAAACCTAAACAACCAGCCGGCGCTCGTAATTGCCCATCCTTATTAAATTTATTTTATACTAGATACTGTTAAAATTTCAGCTTTTAATTACTGCAAGTTCTGGCCAGAGAGATCGCGAATTGTAAAGGGTTTTACTTTCAAATAATGACAATCTATAATAGGTATCTACTAAAGCAAATTTTTGTTTATTTTAGTTTCTGACATTTACGATACTACGGTATCCACTCTACCTCTATCTAAATAAATTATTTAGACTCGAGCTAGGTATGTATAAAAACATATCACTCGCATGAGGCGCCTTTCTTAAGTTTCCCAGAAAAATCTTCTATGAACTTCGAACACAGCATGTCGTGTAAAAAATACAGTGTCTCTACATGAAAAAGACCGACTGTAGGGATATATTGCCGTCCCTTTTACTCTAATGGGCTCTTAACCGTTGTTGAGACATTCCGCGTTTTATGTTACGAGTACGTCGTAAAATAAAAGTGCATCAGACCGGGCCTCCCGTTTGCATTGTCCGCGATTACAACCCGGCCAAATTTAGAACGTGACTTACATCGCCTTTTCCGAAGCAATCAAACGACGTTTCAACTCAGCCGCATAACCAGGGTTCCTTTACGATTATTTAGTCGTAAAAATCAAAGTTATAGGCTATTTACACCCGTAACTGTATGTTAATCTTTGTTTTACGAGTGCGCGGTGGCTCATTATTTAATCGTTAATCATTTAACGCCTTAGTTTTATATACAGCCCGTGTTATAATCTTGTTTTCCTTGCTTCTTTATTGAGCAAGGTCGCGGTTAATTTTCAAAGCGTTACTCATGCTGCGCCGACTCTATCTGTAGGTAGAGTTGTAGAGTCGCAAGCAGTGTGGAAACTTTAGATAGGTAAATTTACCGTAAGATATCTAAACAGGATCATAACAATAAATAATTCGATAACTTTAGGTGAATGTCGCTGGGGGTTGTGGTTGTCTTGAGACATTGTTTCCATAACTTTCGCAGAGGAATCTCGCCGCAACAAAGACATTAAGCACCAATGTCAGGATCGAAAACAATATTCTACACATCGTTCAGTGTCTTATAAATCTGCTTCTTTTATCTCGGCTGATAAGGCTTAAGATGATAATATTTCCAAACGAATCTCAACTCTATCTCTTTTGTAAAGCTTTTGTTTTTGTGAAACATTGGTTTGGAGATAGCTGAGTGCAATGAACAGTAACGTAAATGTCGTTGAATCAACTGCGCCGGCGCATGTGATTGCGTTGCATTTGCCTTGTTATTACTTGAGGCGACTGAGTGAGTTATTTCAAACTATTCATAAGCTTTATTATCGGCGTTGTTGTTATTGGTAAACGAAATGGAGAGTTCAGATAACAGGCGCTATCGTTTTATGAAATAGGTATTCTAGTTCCTTGACAGATAAATTTATTGATTTTATTACTTGCTAGTTAAATAATTAGTTTGCAGATTCATAAATTTAAGCTTAGGTAGATACCTACATATTTTTTAAACTGTCGACATAACCTTACTTTACTTTGTCAAAAATCATATTTATAACTACCTTTTACATAAAATATTTTAAATTTGTATGTCTACAAGACTAAGACACAGTAAGACAAGTACAAGGCTAAGTAGGTACCTACGTAGGTATAGATATAATTATCTTACCTATATTTTATTCAATTAGCTGTACGTACCTACCTACCAACCATACGTAGGTACCTATTGACAGGCTGTTATATTTTTAAATAGATAAGCTTTAAAC
>DWIY01001478.1:0-10066 GCA_018248615.1 Erynnis brizo brizo
AACGTTCTTATTTACTTTTATACTCGTCGTAGGTAAGACACTTAGAAAGTTGTGTTCGTTTATTTTGCTTTAATTTCCTGTCTTAAATTGACTGTAGTGCTAAATTGGTGTCAATCAGAGTGTAGAATGATATTTTTAGTATTCTGATGTACCTACCTATGGGATAATAATGCTTGGGTGTATTGGAGAGCAAATAATAGGCAGAAAAAAAGAGGCAAAAAATAGTAAACATTCGATATATAATATAATGTTGTCGTTTTATTTACAAATAAATACAAATTCAGTTAATAAATAAATGGTAAATTATCTACATCTTAATGTATGTTTCTTTTATCTCATTTCTTAATCTTCTCTGGATTTGTGTGGAATCCAAAATACTAATGTTAGCGTTTCCTTATGACACGTTTCGGTCTCAAGAAAATTTGAGACTTTTTGCGTTCGGCGACACGTTCACGTACATTCACACTATACGACTATATTTACAAGGTACTCGTAGACGATCACTCAGCGAGCGCGGGGCGCTCGTCCGCCGGCCCCGCGCCGCCACACCACACACGCCACACTCGCCACTCACGCCACACACTCGGACCAGGCACGATCACTGAAGTCCACCCCCGCGCGGTCCGAAGCTCTCCGCTCGCCAATAAATATTTGTACAACGCGGGCGCGCCGCTCGGCGACCGGCTCGGCGCTTCGGGGCGCGGCGGCTCGCGGCGGGACTAGATAATACTGGAGAGCGGCGGCGGCTCGGGGCAGCGGCAGCCGGAGCGGCGGACGCGCCCGTACGCCGCCGCGCCCGCCGCCGCCACCGCGCGCAGCGGCCAGTACAGCCACAGGCACGGCAGCGGCAGCGACAGCGCCGCCACGCACGCCAGCCGCGGAGCGCACGCGCACGGCTCGCGCGCCTCCTCCTCGCCGCTCCCGCAGTGGTAGAACAGCGCCTTCACGCAGCACATGCACGACGCGTAGTCCACGCACGCCTCCGCGCTGCACAGGCACTTGCCGCACAGCCAGCGCGACGGCAGCGGCCGCGGCCGCGCGCACTGCTCGCAGCGGCAGCGGCCGCACCGCTCGCAAAGGATCGACTCCGCCGCCGCGGCCGCCGGCGCCGCGCCGAGCCGCCGCTTGGGCGCGGGGGCGGGCTGTGCCGTCACCGGCTTGAGCGGCGCGTGCGCGCTGGTGTGCCACAGCGCGCGCTGCTGGTGCGCGTGCGCGTGCGCGGCGGCCGGCGAGCGGGTGGGCGCCTCCACGTAGGGGTTGTGCTCGCGCTCGGCCTCGGGCCGGGGCCGCAGCAGCGAGACGGCGGGCGCGCGCGCGGCTCCCGCCCGGTGCACGCGCGACGCCGGCTTGGGCGGCCGGGGCGGCGCCGCCGGCCCGCCATACTCGTCCATCGAGTCCGGCTAACGGCTCTCCGGGCCGTCGCCTTCCTGTTCCCTCATCGTCCCCACCTGTCGAATTAACGAATACCTTTGTTAGTGACCACCTCGCCGTTGTCTACTAATAAAATAGAACGTGTTTTGCAACCTTCTATTTAAATTCAAGTTTATCGATAAATCTATAGGAATAGCTAGTAAAATAGTAATGTGCAGGCTGTGTGTGACGCCCCTTATTATAATGATGATTTGTGGAACATACTGAAATATTAAACGTAAGAACGCAAAACGGAAAACCTGGTTTATAACACCTCATTTTTTGTCAAAGAAGAGCTACATACAAAATTACAATAAAATTAATTTATGAAAATGAGAAATATATTATAATCCATCTTATTATTCTGTGGCCTTATAACATAAAAACGCATAATTATTTTCATTAAAACGAATATCCTTTAAGTAATATTTAGGAATAGTCCATACAATTTTTTGCTATCTTATCTTAATTGTTTATTTAAATGCCATGAGGAGTTTCACGTCTGTTTAAAGCGTATTATTGCCACTATAACTAATATGAACTGATAGCAAAATAAATATATAAAAATCTGTAAGTAAATAGTAAATTCGTAATAACGATGGCCATTATGAGCACTTTATGGATCGTCTCATTTATGTTGATGAAAAACTTTTGTAACTACCAAATCAGTCTCAAGAACTCTACATATTCACACGTACTTAGTCCAAAAGCCAGCATAATATGACACCGAATTAAGGGTAGGTGATAGAATCTCTATTAAGATACCAATCATAATGAGCGACTTATAATTTTTTTTATAAGTAGAGAAGGCATACTGACAGATGGTAGATTGAAGTAGCTTGGTAGAGCTTTACGACCATGAGGAGAGATTTTGCTCCCAGGAGAACAGTAAAATGAGGTTGCAGTCTTAAATAATAGTAGTAATATTGGCTGCTTCTATGAATTTTGATAAGAGTATCAAAAATCTTGACAACATTAAAATTTACAATGGCGTACTTTAACACCCCCGCACCCCGTAGTATTAACCGATCATGTCGGATTTATGACAATCGAAATCAACGGATAGGTACATTTTAATGAAAACGAAACTTTTAACTTTAAATTTTATACAGTGGATATGTAATTTTTACGAATGTCATAATTTACTATTATATATCATATCACTAAGATAGAAAATGGATAACAAGTATAAACCTAGGAAGCTACTTGTAATCTGGAAGATATCTCTAACACGTTTGCCCGCTGGCTTAGAAGTCCACCTGATGTAACTGTTCACTAAAGTTCATTAACTTTTCAAGTTACGAACGAAACTCAAAACCTTCAAGGTAAATTATTATTCATAGACTGGTGACAGTTTGTTTGCATTTTATTAATTGCTTCTAAAACAGACGGTTATTGCTGTCACAAAATTATTAACAGCACTATTATTTCACGTACTGGTTAATGACTTAGAGATTTCTGTATCTGCATAGAATGTTTAAATAAATAGCAGTTCAAATAGTAGGACAAAAGTGATTCATTCAAGTTTATTTACATGTTCTTCAAAATGTATTTAGGACAACTATTTATTCCATTGCATTAAGCAAAAGGTCGACTTTACAGGTCATATTGTATCTTGAAAAAATCTACATACTTTGCGCCAGGTGGATAGATGTAAACAAAAAAGAGTGTTCAGTGCCAAGTATGCGATAACATTGAACTTGATCAAGGTTTCGAAAAAGACTCATGCATAAGATACAAAGATGTAACACAACTGCATGAGAACGAAGAAGATAAATATAATATTTCGAAAGAAACAGAAAAGCATTAGACAATGAACAAGCCTCACGGTACACAAAAAAAAAAGAATATCCAATTATCCAAACGTTTTTTTACAAAACGTGAAAAGGAGCCAAAACAAGGGGTAAGCAACTTCCACATAAGTTAATTCAACTTTTATTTCACTTTTTATTTTCGTACAGCATGATTCCAATCAAAAATTAATTCCGCATAAAAACTGTATTAAATATTTAACAAAGATTGTAACCAGGATTTCAATAATTATTGGTTTCATCACAATTTTGCTAAATACATATTAAACGAGAATGCTTCTTTTTTATACCATTTTTCCAGATTTTAGATAGGTTCAGATAGAGTAGATTGTTATTCAGCTCGTTAATCTCCTCAAATAAATTATGTAGTTTATGTACAATTTTTGAGATGTTGCCTTAAGAATTTTTTGGCTCTATACGTTTATTTGTTCGTTTACTAATTTCGCTCAAATTCCATAACTACCCGAAGTACTGAAAGTCATCATTATGAAAATTCAACTTGGCAACTAGTACAAAAAGTCAATGAACAAACTGTAATAAGAGTATTACAATCGGAAGCATCATAAAGTCTGAAGCCTAATTGAAATGGTTACGGATGGTTATCTTATAACCAACGCTTTAATCATAGAATAAAAATAACTCCTAGTGATAAAACATAAAGCTAAAAGCTTCGCTTGCCTAATTATTATCATAGAAACCAGTGAGAGGAATGGCATGTTTATAGCATATTCAGATAAAATCCTTAAAAAGGCTATAGCCGAGAAAGCCATCTCTAATTAATTTGCTTGTAAACCACTTATATCTAACTATTTTATGACAGGAGTAATGAGTTTAGTAGCGAGTAATGCACATAAAAATATAATTATTAACGTCGCAATAAAGTCATAGTTGAGATAGCATTTACGACCGTCGATGAAGCTTTAAAGCACCGCTGCTTCAGGATATCAGATATTAGAATGAAACTATCATGGGAATTATCGGATATTATTAGATATCGATAAAGATAATGTTAAACATAGAAAGTGTAGTTGAACTAGAGTAGTAAAGTAGAGTAGTACACAATTTAAAGGTCTTTAAAGGACTCTTAACTTAAGTCAAGTTATAAAACGTGAAAGCAACAAACTACAAAATAATTTGTCCTAAGGCAGTGAATAGAAGAGAGATACTCTTAAACTAATTATTAAGAAAAGAATAAAAAGGACTAACTATTTATTTCGTTTTGCTTCGTGCATAAAACTAGTTACAATTTGCACATGCCTAAGCATGTTTTTAAACAAAATATTGGTTGAAAACTATTTTTATTATCTACAGTTGGGCTAGAATTTGTTACAACGCTTCCGTCTTCTAAATATATCAATATTCAAAAGTGAATTAATAGCTACTACAGTAACATCTCATCATACAATTATGTCATAAGATGCAGTTATTATCACGAAGATATAAACTGAATGAATTACATAATATACTTCACAGACTTTCAATGCATTCAAGTAATAAATATGTACAACGATAACAGTTCATTTGAAGCATTGGATAAATTTAAATTCACATTTTTGGATATATACTTGTAGTTTCATAAACTTTGAACGTTTTCCTATTACATAAGTACATCTACATTGTAAAATTGTTTATAAGAACCTTGACCTTTAAAATTTAAGTAAAACAGGTAAACATTAGAGTGTAATTAAGATTTCATAACGCTTCAATATTTATTCCTAAGGAATACGTCTCGCAGAGTAATAGAACTATCACGAATTTGGTTTAACCCAAACACAGAATACAGAGGGTTGAAGTAAAAGAACATAAAAAAGAAGAAAATAGTTTAAACTATAAGATCAATGAATGATCAAATAATTTTGAACCTTGACTTTGTTAAGAGTGCCTATTTACAAAGAAATTTCTTTCAAATACCGAAAGTTACAAAAACCTGCTACAATTGAAAGAAGACTGCCAGTAAATAGCACATAATGCAATGTGATAAAGTCTTTTGTTGTCGAAACAAACGCAGGTCATCGAGCCAGAATAGTGAATGAGTATGTGGTAGACGGCATGAAGGTCACTTAAAAATACTATGCGCCACCAATTTAAAAAGATACATGCCTGTAACTCATTGTTGACATGGTTTGTTTTAAATTATTTGTAGTTTATACTGTGTATTCCTTCTAGTTGTTGACACACTTGTTCACACTACTGCTACAAAATTAAAATTTAAAAACTCGGAAAACACGTGCACGTGTCCATCTTTAGAAATTACAATACGTTCAGCAGAGAAATCAGACGATTTTAAAACATTACCCTTATGTGAATTTCAAACAAAGCGTTAAATTGAATGCAAATTAAGAGCCTGTTGTGTTTTGTAATATATTATGAGTATAATTACAATTATTATGTGGTCTTGCAGCACGCTGAATTGATTGATTGACAGTGAATATTCTACGAACAGCTATTTCTAGTTATCAACGCATCGCTATTGAATAAACATTCAATAATATCAACACACGCTGTATGATATATAATCTGCCACTAGCCAGTACTTCTATTAATTAAAATGATATGCTATCGTTTTTTCTCACATTTAATGCTTCAGAATCAGTTTATAACAGTTTTCGTGAAAAGTTTAAAACAGTAGCATTTTCGTAATTAGAAATTATGTTTTGCTACTCAATCTTTTCAAGAGACTTCAAGTAGGTAACCAGTTTCTTTGAGATAAATTTTGTTCAAGTGCACAAATGATAAAATATGAAAAGCAAGAAACTCGAATTTAAGAATACATTATTGAAATGTAAGTTCTATATCTGTAGAAAGGACTGTCATCTATTTGAAGAAAGGAAACGTTATTACCGACTTCAAAAAAGGAGGTTATTTTGCTTGTCTCCTGCATTCTGACTCTTGATTTTATGTCATCGTGTCTTCAACTGGGACCTTTAGAGTATTAAAGTTAGGGTATTTGTTTTGGTGTTACACGTTGCTGCCACTTTGTATTGGTTTTGGTGTTACACTACTAGTTAAAAGGTTTTGGCTTTCTCTGTTCTAGTTAATTTCTGTTTTGATTTTTCTTTAACGTTTTGATCGTCTGTTATACAGTGGTCAGTTTTTCGCATAGTTATTAGTAATGGTATGGTAAAACTTCAAATTGTATCAATTGGTTACGTAGTGACTTAGCAGAAATTAGCGTTGATCGGTCTCCGTAGGAAATGGAACATATTTTAATATATCATTAGAGGCTTATTACTCGACTACGGCGTAGCAAAAAGGAGGGTTATGTTTTTATACACAATACATGGTCCGGAAGAATAAGCAGTACTTAGTTTTGTAGAGTTATGATCTTGTTATGTGTTATGCTCTCGAATTCGTTGAGATATGCTACGTATTGTTTACAATTATATTATTCTTTATCTTTGTTTAATTATCATTTTATTGTCGAAAACGCTCACTGTTGCTATAATAATAAGTTCAATTGAACGTGATGACCCGCTCATATGTACACTTTTAGGTAAGTTTATTAAATGAAATTCAGTTGAATTTCTGCAGAATTTACTCCTTTTATAGGAGTGAGAACAAGTTCCAATGCGAGTGGCTGAGAGATACGTTGAAGATATGAGACTACGTATTATAGATTCAAGATTCTATTTTTTGGCTCTTAACCTAACCCTGATTAATGAGAACGACGAAGGTATGCGATCAGTGCGAGTTGCGAGCACAGAGGATTCTGTGGCGTCAATCGGCGCGGCGTCGCACGTGTGTGTCGACGGTGGGTCGCGTCGACGCCGCTCCTCATTCATGCTAACTCCACTCGCTCGCTACCCAACGATTACTACATTCATCGCGTCCGCGACCCATAAACTCTAGCCAGTTCGATCCGGCGAGACTGGACGTTTAGCCGCGAGCTAGGACGGTGGGCGAGAGTGCCGAGAGTCCGTCCGGCGGCCGGGTGGTACTTACGAGGCGGACGTTCCACGGTCACCCGTCTCCTACGCACATCTCTACACGCTACACAAGGGCACTCGGGCCGACTGGCCCCACACACTGCACTGCGCTCCTGCGGGTGCCGCGCCGGAGCCGCCCGGGCCCGCGCCGGCACGCGCACACACACTCGGAATACGGCGGAATCACCGAATTTCGGGCGCGCAAATCCACGGGAAGGCTCGCGAGACCGGCGCGGCCCGGAGCGGCACCTGGCGCGGGCGGGGGGCGGCCCACGCACCGGCCTCGATTCTCGTCCGCCCGCCGCGCGGTTATCACTGCAATATGGCCGCTACTCACTTCCTCGGTGAAGTTCTTCGTTGATTTCTACTCCCGATCTCGACGACGGCGATTCTCGTGACCGTTCCGAACTCGTGCGGATTGACTGCACTTATTCTTATACACATTTTAGTGGAAAACCGGGAGCGCTGGCGCTACGCTCCGACGAAGCGACCGTTCCGTTCGCTGGCACATTCCGCACTGGCGTCGGGTGCGGGCGCGGGCCGGCGGAGAGCCGCACCCCGCCGCCGCGCACCTCTCCGCGCGCGCCTCGCCTTTTTATGAATGGAAGGCGGCCATACTGAATGAACCGCGTACACGGAGCGGTCGGCCGCTATTTTCGCAGGCGAGCGGGCGGCGGGGGGCGGGGGCCGGAAGCGGGCTGCGAGCGCTCGCGGTGCCAAATTTTGCGGCGCGGGCGACGGCGGCGGATGTGCTCGTTTATAGAGCTTCCGGTGAGATCCCCCCGCACGACCGCATCCGGGAATTAGGTTTCCGGTCGGCGAGAGTACCACTCCGCCCACTTTCGTCCTGCGACCGCACTCTCGGATGCGCCCTCGGCTCGCCTCGCTTATCTCCGTACGATAAATCGGTCTCGTATAACGTAGGAAGTGCCGGTGTACCGATTTAGCTCCGACGTTGCAATGTTACGCTGCGGCGCGACGGTGCTGGATTCGTAAGGGAGAGGAGATTCGTCTTCCGAGAGTAGTTCCGTTTGGCAGCTAGTCGGCGCAGCACGAGGAGGGGCTCGTTATCGGGAGCAGTTGCGGCCCGCGGGTGTATTTACACGCGAGCGCAAATTCGCAAGGTTGTCGACAATAAGGCGCGTTGTACACGCGGCGTCTCTGTGTCAAGGACGAATGATAACACCGCGCCACACGGGACCTCGCTTGTCACTATAATCTGACAACGCTATAATTCATCAAAAACTCCCTAATGTTGTAAAAGGTACACACCGTTACCTACTGAATGAGCGACAATGTTGGTACGAATGATATTTTAGCTAAAATTGTATCTATTAAAAGTTACACTATGTTCTATGAATTTAGAGATGAGGATCCATGAATATTTTGTTGTACACTTGAGTCTGTTTTAGGTATGAATACTTTTTAATTTAAAAACTGCAATGGTGCCTCGGTTGCAGTTAATAAAAATCATTAATAATTCAGTGCAATCGAGATCATAGCGATCACCAGCGTGAATGGATGGTGCAATCTTATTATTCTGCTGGCAGTTTTACAAAAAACGTCTCTACCTGCGCATGCGCACCTTTGTTGAGGAGCAAGCACCAACCGCACGACAATCGGTCACTCGTTCAAAGTTTCATTATAATAATTTATGAATATTCTCACGACTGAATGAAACGAGCATCATCGACTTTGACGTGGACGGTCCCTTTTTTTTGCGCAGAACTCAAATATGGTGGCTACCCATGTCTCATATTAGCAACATTCGAAGGTGGACCAAAATGTCATTATATATTTATTTAAGTTTAAATAAATCTTCATTGATCTACATTTCTAAGACTTGTAAACTGTACCTAGTAATATTAACGTCTAATGACGGTATATTCAATGTACTGTGCGGAGTGTGAATCTACCTACTCGTACATGTATACCTAATATGAAAAAATATTAAACGGTCTTCGTCTAGCAAGCGTTGTTTCATTACATAAACTAGATACCTATTGAAAATACCATAAATTTAATTGATTTAAGTATCTAAAAGAAGGTGATTTATATACTCACCAGTATGTAAAACAACAAATTGCTATAGATAAAAAAATATAGGTACTTACTTTCAATTGCACTTTTTAAATGTCTAGTAATATGTTTTACTTGATGCAGAACATTTAACAAAACATTTCATCTTACAAATTGTTTGTAAGAAGCCAAAAGTTTAGATTACTATCTAAGTATAGGATTACAAACATAGATTTCATCATAACTGTAAATATGTATGTTTCCCTTAGAGATGTTTGATCTAATCACGCAGAACGGTAAAATTACAACTCTGTTAGGTTATTTACTTAGCAAAAACAGTTTTTGGTCATATACCTAAAGTGTTTGGATGAAATTCCTGTTTCTATCACATCCCTGTGACGTATATATCTTATTTATAAAATAAAGCTTGCGGCTGTAATTTGTAAATAATTTTGCAAATATTTCATCTTCAAAAGATCCGTTAATTTTTTTACCGGAACACGTTGGAACCGACATGTGGTTTTGTGCAAAAGGTTTTTTTGTTGGTAAAATATTCCTGCATCCGCATCCGTGCACTTTTTGTTCGCTTTTAACGGTATTCTTTCCTCTGCAAAAAACTACTTAATTGCATTCTGTTTTTTACTAATTGTAGGAGCCTTTCCTCTATTAAGAATTAGAAATTCACTAACGTCAAGGAATTTAATCTTTCGCTATATTCTTTTAGAATACCTAGTAGGTAATGTGGATCTGAAGTTATTTTTTAAATACCTATAGGTATTGTTTTCGTTTGTTATCGTTTTCTTAATAGTCGGTTCGGTTCTTAATCTTCTTCTTCTTCTTCTTTTCAGCCCTTGGCAGTCCACTGCTGGACATGGGCCTCCCCTAATCGACGCCACTCCA
>DWIY01001479.1:0-10062 GCA_018248615.1 Erynnis brizo brizo
GGGGGTATGACGGGGAGGGTGAAGGGCGCTGGGTGTTCGGTGGGGCTAGTGGCGTTAAGGGGTAGCTGTTGTGGGGGCTGTGTCGCCGTCTAGCACGCAAATGCCTTTCAATTTTATGTTCCACATTGTTCTTTACTTTAATTACAATATTTTCGGTAGAAGCCTATTTGAACGCACTTTATACCTTTATATTTGCTTATATTACGAGTGGGAGTGTCCAAGTGTATAAAACATTTACCGATCCTTTTATTTAAAATGCTGTACTCACTACCTGAATCATACAAATTGATCAAATAGTACCTACATAATGCACGATTTACTAAACTACTGTTCTTTAAAAATCTTTTAAATACCTATTAGATAATAAAAATTTTAGGATTGAATGAAGTCAATAAATATAGTTTAATTTTCGTAAATACCTATACTTACCTTAATATACATTAATTAGGGCATGATGATTTATAGTTTAAAACATGGCTTTAAATTAATCAATTTAAATCGGCATTGTTTGACGAAGAAGAATAATAGACACAGTATCAAGCTCCAAGTAAGCACATACATAAATCCAGCAGATTTATTCCTTACAAGCGCTATAAATTTCCTCAGCTCTGAGTAAAGTGTGAAGTGTTGTTAGCGGTTATATTGCAAACGTGCGGTATTTATTTAAGAGGCAAGGCAAACTCGGCACTCAGAGCCGCAATGGCCCAAAACTAATGCGCAGCACAATGTGTGGAGATTACTCCAAGCCCCAACCCCCATTAATCCCGTCGGGAGCACTAAACCAGCATTGTGGCGGTGACGCTATGAAAACTGTTTGTTCTAAAAAGTGAAGTGAATTTGAAAGAACGAGAAATAATTAGGTACAACGCTCATATTATTTAGTTCTGACAAACAGACGAAGATAACTTTTAATGCGAATTTGATCTTGTAGGTACCAGATTATACACACAGATTATACTACGAGTAGGTACATACATGAGAAACTTTTGAGTCGAATGGTTCTTATGAGACAGACAAGGTGCATAAAGACTTCAGTGCCCGCTTGTGCAGCTACCTTGCAAAAATAGCATGGCGCGTTAATATACCTATAGGTAGGTACTTAATACAAAATCTTGCTTGTTTTTTTTGCAACGATAACGGTAGGTAATAACACATCCATAATCCATTAGTTATGAGTAAGTATTCATTAGATATGTAAACTCCAATTTAAACAAATCTTGTTTCAGGTTAGCGTGAATAAAGAAAGCAATCTCCGCTGTTTTTACAAAAGCTCACTTGAGATACGACTCCACTAAATCTAAGTGAACCAATATTTGTCGGGCTCGGAGTGGTTTCACCCGCTAGGTTCATGAAATGAGCCGGAACCCTCGCGTAAAAATAATGGGCTCAGTTTCTTCTAGTGAAATATCGCGTAATATATTGGAGCTACTAGCAATTTCATTTTAATAGTTTAAATTAGCAGGTGCTGCATATGTACCGGTATTTAATATTTAACTGTTATTATTTTTATATTGATCCGTCAGCACTTAAGTACCTAATTATCATTACATGCGTTATAGAAAATTATAAGCTTAATTACACTTTTATATTGAAATCTTTAGTAAATCATCGTACCTACATCGTAGATAAAAGTTTTTGGTAGACGTTAATACCCATATAATAAAAAAATATTTTAAAAAATTAAACAGACTGCAAAAAAGTATGAAATAAAATTTGTTACATACTTTAGGCTTTAGGCTTATCATTTTTTGAGGTTTTTGTCTCTTGTATCAAGTAGATATTTTGTTTCTATTGTTAAATTTTGGCACCAACCTCAAAAATAGTAAGCCTAAATTATGTACCTAACAAATTGTATTTCATACTTTTTAAAGTCGGTTTAATTTTTTTAAATTATTTTTGTACGTAATTTTTATTTTTAAGTCCATATCACGGAAACTGCTGAGCCGATTTTGATGAAACTTTTACCGTTCCCTAAGTTTGATAAAATACAAAAACAAACAAAAAAAGAACAATCAAAATCCGTCAATTCGTTTCGGAGATATACGAGATTGTCCTCGTATAAGTATCCGATATCGATATAGGTACATATCTATATCTTATCGATATACATATATACATAGGAAGTTAGGAACATACATCACTCATGAAATTTGGCCTATACTTATTTGGAAGCCGTAATAGACCAACATAATGTAAATATTGTGCTGTTCCGATAATATTACATACCTACATACGTGTCGAATTGATAACTTCCCTTTTCGAAATCGGTAACAAGACAATTTAATCCTTTAGCTTAAGTCAATGTGGTTACAATTTAATGTTTATCTAGAATCTAAATGGATAATGATGTTATTTATGATAAATACTGCCATTGGAATAAATTGCGTTAGCTACCCACCTATCTATATAATGCGATAATACTCGGCTACCTAGTTACACGCACGTATGAAGACGTATTAATTGACCGTTATGTACATTGTATGCTCTTTACCTCTGACAAGACAAATTTATTCATTAAAGTAATGAATGACTGTTACGGCTTAGGTACTGGAGGGTACCTCGCCTATAATTATGTTGCATTAGCCGTTATTATAGCATAGCCAACGCTATAAATTTAATTCAATGCGGTTTGAGCAAACGAGCAAGTAGACAATGGGCTACCGTATCATTTGTAAGTTATATTATGTACTTGTCGCTGTGAATCGATATCGTTATCTATGCTCGTTTACGACTTACGTCAACACCGTCCAACAAGAAGCTCGTAAACTTGATTCTCAAAGTCAACACAATGTAATTCAATATAGATCAGGTACCTACCTATATAGGTACGAAGATACTACAATTGATGATCCACTGTTTGTTTCCTGAGAGCTGAATATTGATACTAAATAGAGTTTCAGTTGACTGAATTTACAGCGATAAATCCCTTACTTCATCAAGCCTGGTTACCGCAGATAGGTACTTCATTTGAGGCAAACATGGCAGTCCGCTTGAAGAACAAGTAACAACGCATCCTCATAATATCCTTCATGTCGATTGTGACCAATGCGCTACTCTTTAGGATCAAAACTGTCGCCACAACTGAAACACCATCCAGATCAAGCTCCTTCATGGCAGCTTAACAGGGTGGCGGTAAGGTACGCCTTAGACCACGCGGAATCTACCACACAGAGAATTTCAAAGAGTTTGTGTTTCAAGAGTGTGTGTTGCTTCTCATGAGGACTATGATAGATAGATATAAGTAGGTATCTCCGGCAACCCGCTTCACAGCGGGTTAAGAAGGTGGCGGTAAGTTACCTCAACGAGCTAGTGCTATAACTCTACCGCCTATAAAATTTTATCACCACTTCATGTATTGTAGATATTTTTTATTTATTTATTTTAAAATATTGGTTTTTTACCGTTTAGGTGAAAAAAATGTAGCTTAAAAAATTACATTTAATGCATTCCAATATTGTCACTATATCTCATTGATAGAAAATGAAATATAGGTAATAACTATTTTATATCCTAGAATTACTTTGATAGGTACGTGGTAATCAAAATTAGGTACCTACTAGGGTATTTTAAAATACCATTGAAACGAAATGTTCGGTTAATAAACAATTAAACATTCAAGTTATTTTATCACATTCTGCATGTACATTAAAACATAGCAATATTTTTAATAGGTTGTTTAATGCCAGATCCCAGCAATCAAATGCGAAAAGTACCTATAAAGGTAAACTGTATAACTGAGAACTTATGGCATGCTAGTATGTTGCCCTATTATTATAAATTTAAATCCAAGGATGTTTCTATTTTACTGTTAAAGGTTGTTATTGCGGTGGAACAAATATCAACCGCTATTACCTAATGATCTTGGTAGGAAATATAGGAAATATCTAGTAATTAAAATTTGTAATACCAACACGACAAACTGTTAACATTCCTTGGGTATAAAAATAATTATATAGTTAGGGAAGGTGTAATTGCCTACATTTTATTTAAGGCGATCATATAAGTCTTTCTGTAAATGTAAAATCCGTTCCACAATAACTTAAGCCTATTTACCCGACCATGTTAAATTCTTTCCAGTTCCAAGTTTCCACCATAACTTACGAGTAAGCCTATAACTTGACCCAACCGCTTTGCGAAAGATGCATGCGGTTGGGCGGTACAATAGACGCCTTGTCTGTCCGTCTGTCATTAGCACTAATAACTCCATAACTGCGCAACAAGAATGTGTAGTAACACCGAAATGCCGTCCTTGCGGTTTTCAGGAGGAAACTCTTTGTACCCTAATAATTCTATCAATAGGCGAGTCGTTGTGGTCGATGTGGTAATCGTGCGTCTAAAGAAATTTATTAAATTGGAACGCGATAATTTTGCTAACACGCAATAATTGATACAGGATAAGACCGTTAAAAAACATAGAAGGGGAAGGCTGTCAATGTATAAAACTATCAAAATTGTTGGCTTGGAAAACTTTAATTATGTTTTTTATTTTATTATTAGATAATTAATTTTATTTACATAACAATAAGTACATTTTCATACAGTTGACCATGGACCCACAAACCAAAGAACAAGCAACAAACTTTTGGCAAGGCGGCGTCAGACTATTGAATCTGTCGGATTAGAGTATAATCATTAGACAGTCGCAGATCTCTTATTATCAGGCACTGTTTGAACAGGAATACATTGTAATCTGACAAATTACGTATCAAAGTGATAAGTAGTTCTACCCGTATAACAGGTAACAAAAAAAACAAATAATTTTTAACTATGTAAGTATTTACCTTTATAGTCAAAATCTGAGAGTTGTACCTAGGTACCCTACAGGTACCTGGGACTGTAGCATTTAGGATTAAAAGAGGCGTCGAATTACCCTTTTTCCGAACTGACATGTTGCACGGAAATGTTAGATACTCGTACGACAACGTCATTGCATATATATAATACATTTTTAAAAGTATATTATTGTACCATGGTTGCATGTCAGTGTTTATTTCAATTTGAACAGCTCTCTGTGTTTAAATTTTGTGTTGGTTGCTCGGTCGGTCATGTTAGCCAATTAATGATTAGGACAAGGTTCTTAAGACAATGGCCGGATTATAGGGTAGGTTCCACTGCATGTAGGAATTTTTTTAAATTAATTATTAATATATTTTTATCGACTTCAAAAAAGGAGGTTATCCATTCGACACATATGTCGTAACTTTAACTTAATAATAATAAGAAAGTACTTTATGTACCTACTTACTTTAAATCAAAAACAAATAAGTTGTTGCTTAGGTACCTACCTACCTTCTTTTCAGAATCCTTCTTTTCTCGTGGGCACTGTTCTGCATTATAATTTTTTTAACTTTTAGGAGCTATACATAAATTTAAAACACAATTTAATAAATCGCCTACATTTCGGAACGCAAACCAAGAATAATTATTGGTTAATATCCTCTTTGAATTATTTTCCCTTGTCTTTTTTTTATTATCCTTATCATGTATGTATTTTTTTCAAAATTAAATTATTTTATAACGCGATTTCAGCCAGTAATATACATAAATCTTGGGAACCCTAGCAAAAAAAAACAAAACTAACTAACTTAAAAATAGAGATTTATTATGTAGTACCTTAGACCTTAGGTATTACAGTTTTTGTTACATTTAATCAAGATTTTTTTCTTTATAAATAAAAATAATACAGGTATAAGAACATTACTTGAATTTATTTGTTTGTGGAGTTGTGGACTAAATATAATCTCAATAGCACAAGATCTTTGCTAACTAATAGACGGAAATGTCCCTTTTATAGGTACTTCCGGATTCTACCCCTGACTTATAGCGCCATCTAGTTTATACTACCGATCTTTTTTTAAATAACCTACGTGATACTAGATGTCGCTGTCTTACAACGACATTTGACAAAGCTCGAGGCCACTGACCTCTATATAGGCTCAAATCTCAGGCTCAAATGCATTATCTTTTCTCTATGGACACATAGAGATTATAGAGAATAACATTCAAAAAAAGAAGTGTCTAGTTTACCGCTAGCGGTATTCTAGTCAAACGTGCTAACGAACAGTTGTCGGTAAAATAACGTGTGTCATTAGATCCGCTATTTTACCGACAGTAGCTTCGTAGTGAAATATCGCTATATAGCACCGTCCCGACTGCAGCTATGGAAAAGATATTGCAGAATGTTAAATTAATTCTGTCACTGAACCTCGCTTCGCTAGGTAAAAAAAAAATTTAACCTAACTTAACCTAATGAAGGGATTTCTGTGTTCAACCACGGATTTATTAGAAATCGAAGCGAAGCGGAGTGAGGGTCAGTGACAGAAGTCTAAATTTAACACAGAAATCCCTTCATTGGGTTAGGTTAGGTTAAATTTCTTTTTCCTCGAGCGAAGCGAAACTGAGCTAGGGTCAGTGACAGAAGTCTATGCAAAAGAGGGGGCCGTTTCTGGGACATAGTTTTTATAACAAGGATTCAGTTCTGGTTGTGGTCACAGTTGAACTTAACACTCCTCCTCGCTTCGCTCGTCGTCGTACCTAATATTTGGGCACAAAAGCGACTTTGAAGACGTCTATCTCACCCATTTTTAACTTTAGAGAAAAGTTTTTCATGTAAAAGATCGTGTTCCATAATACGTTACAATCATTTAAAATAGGTGTCATAATTACACCACTTTGTTGAAAAAAAATTCTAAGTCCCAGGCCCCTCTGCTACAGTGCAACCAGCCACTGTCGGTAAAATAGCGGATCTCGATGACACATGTTATTTTGCCGACAACGGTATGTTAGCGCGTTTGAATAGAATACCGCTAGCGGTTAGGTAACTCACCCTACCTATGCCCTACCTTTAAAAAATATTAAACTGTCAAATTAAATGTCCAAATGACGTTGACTGACGCAGCTGACGCTGTCATTCACAATTATTATTGATTGTAGAATTTGACATTTGTAGAAAATTGAGAATTTTAGACTTACAACCTGATAAATTGTAAATGAAACAAAATTGAAATGTTATTAAATTAGTGCCTTATATAATTAAAACGAGAATATATTTCTTTCTTAAACCCAATCATGTCGTTTTCACGTATATTTTTGCTTCGTTCTTTGTTACAAATCGAACATAGTGTTCTCCGAAGATGTTGCTCTCAAAACAGTGTAAATTTGTCAGACCCGGCTGTACAGACATATCTCAAATATTTAATTCTAGAACATGATAAACTTAACGACAAACCGCGCAGGACGATGGAAGAAACGAGAAGACTCCATGAGATTAAACCCATTGTAAATGTACTGGAGCAAAGAATAACTCTGTACAACAGCATTGAATCCCTAAAAGAACTGAATAAAAGAGACGGCGAAGATAAGGAGATGAAAAAAATGATCAAGGAGGAAGCTGAGATGTATCTGAAACATATTAAGGAAATTGACAGCGACTTACAGTCAATCTTACTGGAACCATATCTAACTCAGGGTGGGGTTCTGCTCGAAGTGACAGCTGGTGCGGGTGGACAGGAAGCAATGTTGTTTGCAAGAGAGCTCTTTAACCTGTATGAGTCTTATGCTAAGTACAAAGAATGGGAAGTGGACATAGCTTCACTTGAAATATCTGATCTGGGTGGTGTACGAAAAGCATCTATGTTAGTACGAGGATTGGGTGTTCCAGAGCTGATGAGGATGGAAGCAGGGGTGCATCGTGTGCAAAGGATCCCAACAACAGAGAAAGGGGGACGCATTCACACCAGCACAGTCTCCGTTGCTGTTCTACCTCAACCTTCAGAAGTTGAACTAGATATTCCTGAGCGAGACATCAGTATAGAAACCAAGAGAGCCAGTGGTGCCGGAGGGCAGCATGTCAACACTACGGACAGTGCTGTGCGGATCACTCATATACCCACTGGCACTGTTGTGGAATGCCAAGAAGGGAGATCTCAGATCAAAAATAAACAGATAGCATTGCAAAAACTAAGAACACTTCTGCTTCAGAAACAATTAGAGGAACAATCATCAAAAATTTACAGTGAAAGAAAAGCTCAGGTAAATTATTTTACATTATTTCTCATAAGTCAACCTATAAAATACCACTCTGCTGAGACTTGAGTACAAACACAGTTTTGATTAATTACCTTTATAAATAACTAGCTGCACCAACTCACTGTGTTTTGAACTGTGGTAGTTACCTACATAGATGAAAAATGAAGAACAAATATGTGACCACAATTGTCATTGGCTAGCTCTCTTGCTTCTGACAGATGATGTCCGACAAACCTCCAATGGGGTTGTTTATTGTGTTTAAATAAACTGTGGAAACTTTAAAGAGATTTTGAAGAACACACAAACCACTACTTAAACGTTTTTATTAAAATTTGATAGATTATTTCTGTTAATATATACCTGTCCATGTTTAGAATTAAATCCAATGTATTCTAAAATGTAAAATTAATTTATTTGTTTAATTTATTTATACAGATTGGCTCAAGCAATAGAAATGAAAAAATAAGGACATACAATTATCCTCAAGATAGAGTTACTGAACACCGGGAAGGAGGCGTCACTGTGCCCAGCCTTAAGGTGTTTATGGAGGGCGGGGAACACCTTGAGTTGCTGCAAGAGTCACTACTTAGACATCATCGTTACCAGGTACTTATGGCAGAGATTGCAGATTATGTCAATAAATATAAAACTGACACAGCTGAAAAAATTTAAATAATAATATTGTCAACTAATTTATTTCTTAGAAAATAAAACAATTTATTATAGTAAATACTTTATTTTCACTGTTTTAATCATCACATTCATGAGGAAAACGTACAGGTTACATTTACAAATAGACATTTAAAAGACAGAGATTCTAGGATCCTATTCACTAAATTTATGTTTCTCAACTTTAATAACAATGTTAAAATTAATTAATTTAATTTTTTTCTGGAGATAATTATATAAAATTACACAAGTTTAAAACATTTTCCATCCTGACCATTTAGACTTGAATCACAAGGACGGAAAAAGACACCACATAAAAAGTATGACATACTTTTAAAGTAGATACTTAAATTAAATTAAGATTATAAAATTATTAACAAATATGACTTCAAGAAATTAATCCATTTCTGATAACATTAAATAGATAGTTATGGTGATTTACTAACACTAAGTATGTGTAAATAAATAATTTGTTATTTTAGGAAATATAACAGCAATAAAATTCAAATACAACATTTATGTAATACCTAACATAGTGGACTGATATGGTTAGCATAGGTCAGGTCCATTGATATTACCACAATTTTTATGTCAAGCCAGTACCCCCATGAATTACTTATAAAACACAAAAGAACCAAAATGGATTGGGATCAAATCAATTCCATATCCATGTGACAAATATATTCATTATTTACTGGATTATCATAGAAAGACGTAGTGAATATTTTATCATACAAACATCCTCTTCCCTCAGGGAAAACCTCTTAAAGACATTAAAAAGAGTAATTTAGTGATATGTGGCACTGACATGTAATAATTTTATTTGGTACCTTGAAAAACAATATTTTAATATGGTTATCTTTCCTAGTTAAATCCTATAAAATCTATACTTAATAAATAATCTGAGCTTTCTACTACAACATATAATAGTTGATTTCAATTAGATATACTTGACATTAAAAAGGTGTTTATACTGTAAGATACCGAAGAAGAGGCATCAACCCAAATATAAGCCATAGATTATTGGAAGGTAGGCTTCCTCGACCGCACATATCAATGTTGCTTTCCTGTAAATTGCCAAAAATATTATTTTATATTTTATTTGTAATACCTTATTTAAAACCTCTGAAATGGTTTGCAGACATTTAAACTATAATAATATTTCAGAGATGATATTTTAATATTGTATCAAAAATATTGAAAAGGTTTGGCAAAAAATATAAATAAACAAGATGATTTAAAAAAATGTATAATTTAAATATTTTGTTAAATATTCTATATTATCATTTCATCATAAGAGAAACAATTCAAACTGTGTTCGATACATTTGAGTCCTTGAATATTTTTGGGACTTTACTCAAAAAT
>DWIY01001480.1:0-10061 GCA_018248615.1 Erynnis brizo brizo
GTTCCGTTCCCACCCACTTCTGCGATCAGAGGCAATCAGCGCCAAAATGGCGAAAATCAAATCGCCTCACGATGGCCGGACTTATCGTCAGTCCAGCGTACTTGTATATATACAGGTCAGTGACCTATCATAATTGTCAAAGTACGAAACGATACAAATACAATGACGATCGATCGGAATAATTTCATGAGTAACCCCCAAGGTCTAAAGTTCAATTTGGTAATTCAATTTATATTTTAATAAACATGGTATGTAAAATGCTATGTACTGCTATCATTTAAAAAAAATACTCCTTTTTATTTTAGGTACCTTTATTCAAAAAGTATCACCACAATTTTTGAATGAAATATTGTCGAGGTCTCATGTATAACACAACATACCATAATAAATTAAAGAGTTACAATGTTTTTTAACAAGCTGTTTCGAGAGTTACTTAATAATGAAATTGAAATAACATGATATGGCTGCAATTTTAAAATTACTGATAATAATGTGTTTGTATAGTACAATGTGGGTTTATGATTAATTTATCACAAGCATGAACATTTCAGTTCATAAAATACAAAGATCCTACCTTAGTAATACTAATACTAACTTATAACAGATGCAGAATTAGTTACAAAAATCATTGTAGGCATAAATTCAGAGCCAATGTCCAGTAACTTTTTAACATTGAAGAGGCAAAATGTTTAAATAATATGATACAAATTGGCCAGGACAAGTGGCATTACAATGTTGTATAACAATAATATTTGAAACCTAATGGAATGAAGTTTTAAAGAAATATATAGCATACATAAACATGAAACATGTTTTAACCTCAGCATGAGTTTAGATCACAAATATAGGGCACTGGGAATCGTTGGATAGTGTAATTTACAAGTCTTCATCCTCTTCGGGGAGGGCAGTGTCTTGAGCCTCCTTGAGATCCTTCTCGATCTGGTTCTGCCACTGTGGGTCCATGGTGACTTCTGGAGGAACCAATGCAGGCATAGCAACAAACTCTAGGTTACCATCGCCAATCAATTTTCTTGCTAGCCAAAGGAAGGGTTTTTCAAAGTTGTAATTTGACTTGGCAGAGATGTCATAGTACTGTAACAATAGAGCATGTTAGATTTCCAAATACTGTAAGCTTACAGTGGGTTTTAACAGCCTATTATCAGAAACGGACACCCCAGTTCAGTTGCTAAGATTTCTTAATATTTTGTTTGTAATAACAAATGTTGCTTGGTAATGCAACTACAGATAACCCTTATCCATTTATGTTATGAATGCCTTTTTGTTTTGGCAATAAAAGTAAATAAATAACTATTAACTATTGAACAGCTAAAATTAAACAAAATGCTTAAATCTAAGTTAATACTTAGTGCATCACTTGTCAAGTCATACTCATTTTTTTTGTTTTATCATAAATTACGAATAATCTTGCTGAATCTCTCAAAATGATGAAGTGTAAGAGATTGAAACTGATGATTCAGTTACATTATGAATTCAAACATAATGTAACTGAATCTTTAACTATCTGTTTTAGAAATAATGGAGGGAACAAACATGTGCAACTAACCTGTAAATTCTTTTTCCTGTGGAAGACAATAGTTTTTGCTTTGACTTTTCTGTCCTTAATATCTACTTTGTTTCCACAGAGCACTATGGGAATGCCTTCACAAACACGCACTAAGTCTCTGTGCCAGTTTGGGACGTTTTTGTATGTAACGCGGGACGTAACGTCGAACATAATGATAGCGCACTGTCCTTGAATATAGTAGCCATCTCTTAGGCCTCCAAACTTTTCTTGACCAGCTGTGTCCCAAACGTTAAATCTGATCGGGCCACGATTGGTATGGAATACTAGCGGATGAACTTCCACACCTAAGGTCGCGACGTATCTTTTCTCGAACTCTCCAGTCAAGTGTCGTTTTACGAATGTAGTTTTGCCAGTACCACCGTCCCCGACCAGCACACATTTGAATGTGGGCATATCATCTGCCATTTTTGAATAATTTGATTCCTTTATCCTGTAAAAGTAAGATTTGAATCGGTTAAAAACTTACACGCTAATTTGCCATGACGCACTATAAAGATACACTGTTTGATTTTTTAGTTGAAGCAATTATGGTACATATATAAATTTTACACCCTAAATCGCCGTAACTACACTTCAATACTTAAATAAACGGAATAAACTGAAACTGACAAGTTAAAATTTGTTTTAAGTTTAGCATTGAATGGCGCTCAACAATCCTCACAGGAATTTAGCTCTATCGTACCGAACATAAATTCAAAATACACAAAAACTACACAAACTTTACGCAAAATACATTCTCCACAACAAAGATATAATTGCACAGAATCAAATAACTTTGAATTAAAAGACAAATTACCAAGATTATCTAAGAAATTTAAGATTTAACTTGGTGCTCCGTAAAGTCGTTACGGCCCACAATGGCGTCACTTGACTAAACGGAAAAACTCGATGACAGTGACCGGCGCACTGACATTAGTAGTCAATTGCATTCCTTTTTAAATTATTTAAAGAAAAAATGTGATATTTTGTGATGCCCTAAAGTTTATTGTTAAAAATTATTAATATTTTTTAGATAACAATGTGCTAACAACTCCTCGTTTCATTTAAAAAAATTGTATTTAAAAATTAAAAGTCAGAAAATGACTTTTTCATATTTGTGACGTCATGTTCTAAGACCTATAGTAGCGCCACCTACATCTCCGAATCAAAAAATTATCTTCACTTCAGCGGGACTGACGGATAGTAGAGAAGTTTCGTTTCGTTCGTTCGTTATCGATTTTTTGAGTGAAGTGAACTAGTGTTCGTGTCCTTTAGTTTAGTTAGTGACGTTTGTTAGAAAAATACCTTGTGAATGGGATTGTGTAACAAGATAAAACGTTTATTTTGTGTGTGATAGTCTGTAAAGGATGACGAAGGACAGGTTAGCGGCGCTTCAGGCGGTAAGCTGTTATCTCTTTCCTCTCAACTCTTGTTATAACCAATACTTTTTTATGACCTCGAAATTGCAAAGAAATGGCATTGAAAGGACGCTCCTCTCGCTATTGGTTTATTAAGAAGTCTAAAATGTACTAGCTTCTCCTAAAAGTTCAGTTGTGAAACATTCTAATTGGATTCATTTTCTGGTCGCCCCACCCGTAAGTCCATGACTGCTTCAGTGAATGATAGTTGTCGGTCTGTCATTGATGCCAGAAGAGTAAGACTAAATTTGTTAAGTAGTTTCGCACCTGAATCCTCTCTTATCTATATGTTATCAGCATTTTGGAATGTCTGGTTTGTTATTCAAACATTTTTTAAATGTGAAGTTTTGCCCATTACACATTTCTTTTGAGCAACATTCTGCAATCTACAGTAACACCAGCCTGATTAATTTTAGATTTCCTTTTTATTTGCTAAAGTTGTTTTTGATTTTTATATTGGATTGGTACTTTTAACTTTTCCATGGACACAGTGGTGGGTACAGATGAAAACTGTCAGTTCCATATCAAGCTGTTATCAAACTGCTTCATGATAAGGCAGGCAGACCATAACTCATAAAATGTTATATGGTTATAAAACGAACATGTTACAAAATACCCTGTAAAAAATATAAATACTTCATTATCAAAGCCAAAAATATTGTCAACCCTAGTAAGCTGTCATGTCAGGGAACCAGACTATTTAACAGAAAGGCCTACGACCTATGTACCTATTTTACCTAATAATTGTCTACTTTAATAGTTTTTCTATTTTTCGATCATAAATGTTTGCTACCTCAATACAAGGCGTTATCAAGTACTGGCTTCAAAAAATGTCAAGCTGGAAAAAAAAATGGAGCTCCGTGAGGATGGATGTATTTCTTGTCTCGTATAATATGCGAGTGTATTTCTCCGATTGCCCAACGGTTTCCAGGATGGAACTGTGTATTAGATTGGTTTTCACGTCAATAACAACGATGATGGTGTGAAATGCACGAGGTTGTGTATTAGCAAGGCGGAGCACACTTTGAGCTGTTTCTGTAAATTTGATGTTATGAAAAAGTACCTACCTAAGTGTTCGTTTAGGATGTTTTATTAGGTTAGGTCTTTTAAAATTTTTGTCGCTCCTCAAATTAGGTAGAAACATAGGTACATGCTGCGTAGTTTGCTCTTTAATTTTACTGAAATAGAGTTTGCACATCAGTGAAAAGATATATATTTTTTTGGGGTATGTTATACATTATACAGTGTTACTACGGTTCTTAAATAATGTGAATGGATTCGTTATAAGGCCCCATTTAACCTGCTTTCTGCTATATGGGTAGTATTGTAACATCCTGTATAAGTATACCAGAAAGTTATAGTTACATAAAATGCCAAGTACCCATTAATAATGAAATTTACTTCTTAAATTCTCAAGCATTCAATGTAGTGAATTTGACTATAATTCAATTGAAGTTGAGTAACTACCCTGTTTCATACTATTACATTACATGATGTAAGCAGCACTTTTTGTAATTAATATTATAAGTTAGTCATTTATCTATCCTCCCCTGTATTGAATGCTTAATTCAGTATATGAATGTCCTGTATTTTGGATTAGGTGGTGACTACTTTAATACATTCTTAAAATTATTAATGTGTTGATCCTAGTTCAGATAGTTACATGTTAGTAGCAAGTGAGTTTGAAAATCAAATCTACAAGCTATGAATTGAAGCACAAAATAATATATCTTATCTCTAAATCAACGAAGTTCAAAAAGTTAAACAAGACTTCAGATAACATCACTTAGATTATGTTATCTATAGACTGTAGAAATAAGTCGCCCACTGAAGAAAAAGAGGCTCTGGTGTAAGGCCATCCTGCACACGGGTTGATGGAAGGTGGAAAGACCAAATTGGAGATGTTTCAGGCATACAGGTTTCCCCACAATGTTTTCCTGCATTTTTAGTACTGCAGTTTGAACGCTGAACTAGAAAGATTTCATATCTACCATCAGAGTAAATGAAACATATCATTGAGTCACTTGATTAAAATTATCTAAATAACAACTATGAGATCTGTTATTGTTAGATAGCAATACAGAACTTTAGTTATAATATTCATAATGATATTCTCCCACATATACCTACTTGTTTGGAAGCAGTAATAGACCAACATAAATATTATGTAAATATTGTGCAGTTCAATATTACATACAATTATGTGCCGAATTGATAACTCCCGTTTTTGAAGTCTGTAAAATATGCACTGCAGGTTAGTATTAAAAAATGGTAGGAATAAATGGCGTGTATCTTTATCGCGTGCCGTACTAAACGAAGTACGGTTACTTATCAGCAGCTGACGAAGCCAGCATCCGCCGCGGCCTTCGTTCGTTGACTCATAAACATCCGTCATACTGACATCATCAATCTTGGGACTCGATTACCGACTTGCTTTAGTACCTAATTAATAAACTCTAAAATGCTAAGAGTTTTATTACACGAGTAACTTTATGGTGATAGTAAAAATAATATCAAAGCTTCATTTACCACGTTGTTTGCGTTTCTATTTCACATCTCATTGAAATGTATTATCTCATACTTTTCACTTAATTAGCTCTTATTTCTCATTTGTAAAGTGATAACTGTCTCTATTTGGTTGTTTTGAATATCCACGCCACGGTGCGACCTTGTCTCCGTTTGAGATGTCTTGAGATGAAAAGCCCATAATAATATGTTAGGTGATGTTGCTGCACGATATCTATAGTTATTGCAGTATCATTTACTTTTTAAATGTTTGTCTCATATGTTATTGAAATTTAAAAACTCAATAAATGTATCTTGCAAAGAACGTATACTAAAAAGCGTAACGACAATATTCCATAAAACCTATGTAACCTACGAAATATACCATGTGCGTAACGCTGTGTAACTATTGGAGTATGCTCCAAGACTCCTATAGTTAGAGGTGTAGAGAGGTGTGATCCTTTCTCATCAGGTCTCAAAAGAGTAGCAACAATTTATAGTATACCTATATTAAAAAAAGGTCTGTGATATACGAGTAACTTCTGAAACCAAATTCGAATTGCAAAAGCAGTAAGTACATGACGTATCATGTACAAGTTAGGCCATTCTATCGTGGGTCAGCCAAACTGGTTTTTCTACTTTCTATATACAATAAAGATAAAAGTGATAACTGAATTACACCTTTGTTTCGTTCTGTTCCCAACTTTTCTGTTTCCCTTGCAAACTTTTAACTTTTCTTTTTAACTTTCTTGATTGCCGGTCTGTCTTCCCTTATTCGAAGGTATTTTAAGAGACCAAGTTTACGTGAAATAAGGCGGCCATTCACATTCCTTTTTGTTTACATTAACATCTTATTTTCCTTCCAAGCTTCAGATTGCCAGTATTGAAATGTCTTATTCTTATCATAATAAATTTTTAACATAATATTATGTGCATTGTAGGTATATATACTAAAATTACCAGCGTTAAAATACCTATAACGATCTCGGTCTTCGATCTATTGTTTTTTACTCATTTGACTAAACATCTCTCTTTGCACCTAGGTAAATCAGCAGTCCGCCAAATATCAGAAACATCAGCGCATTTATTTTCTATAAAACAGATAATCTCTTCTCTATTATCCATGCAGGCACTTTAAATGTAAAGAACCGTTGGTTCATCTTAGCCCCTTCATCTATCATTAGTACGTAAAAACCATGGAATAAGTACATGTTTCGTCATCGTGTTTTTATATAAAATTTTAACCCTGTATTTTATTGTATTTTGAACGGTACACATTATCATTAGTACATTAAGTGCACTTACTCCTTGTGAATAACTTAACCGATCGGCCAGTAACCAGTGAAAAACTTGTGAATTGTCCAACTGTACGATATTTAGATATTTGTGTTAATATGCCTGGCAATATACCAAATTAAGTCTGCACTCGGCGAGTTCCCCGAGGTCACTAGCACGGCTTTATTATCATAATGCCAAAGTATTCCGAATAAACATGATTGATTTTTTTTATAATATTGACTAGTCTAGATGTACTCTTTGTAGCATTATGTGTTTTAATAGTATAAAAATATAAATGGACCAATAGGGCTCCTGGCAACATCCGGAATTATAATCTGCAAGATTTTCTGAGTACAAATCAATCAACAGAATGCGATCCTCACATTTTGCATACTCAACTACGTCCAGCGCCTACTCTATATAATTTTGTGGTAAATTGGTGGTAAATTTACGCAATTGATGCCGTCAGTGCATCGGAAATGTCAGCAAACATGTATAGATGAGCACGTACGATGTATCCCGAACATGTCAAGCTGTAGTGAAGCACTCGGTATGTGGGTATGTTTGTGTTTCCGTCGAGTTCCAATTTAGGAATGAGTTGCAGCCAAGCTTTGCAAATCGAGCCTCAGTTAGACAGCTGTACGGTCACATATGTATATTTAACTAGCAGACCATCCTAGCTAACCAGCTTTGTCCTGCCCGAACATAATTGTAGGTACGATAATTATTCCTGCAGCCTGATTGCAGTCCCAGTTATCGGATTCATATGTATATCTAAATGAACTAAGAAGATATTCAAATACACAATAAATGGCATCAAAATCAATCGAGTCATTAACGAAATGTTAAAAAGTTTAGTGATAGACATAGGTACGTAAAGATTTTTTTGGAAACATAGGATTTAAAATTGAAACACTCATAGTCAGTTGTCAATTTTTCCATCGATTGTACACAGATTTTTCACCACCCATTTTTTACTGCCGGGATTTCACGATGTAGGTGCTCGAAGCTTTAAAAGTACACAGAGTTCACTCTTATTTTTACACGAGGTTTTTTTGCAGCTTGCTAGTTGGGATATTGCATTTATTATTTATAGAATCGCATCGCACCGCGTGCGAATTTTTAATCCCGGAAGGGGCAATAAATAACAATTTCACAACGATCGCGCTCAACACTGTTTGAGAATCGAGATTGTACTTTTTTGCACTGCGAAATGAAAAATGCTTTACGAGTGTAAGTAGTAAACAACAAACAATAAAATTCTCACGTGAAAACGTTGTATCATTATTCGAAATTAGTCAGCTACAAAACAAGCATGAACGAGAAAACGTATAACCACAGAATAAATTGTCCTAGTAGTATTACTTTATTTAACTTCGTGCGCTAGTTAGGTACCTAAAATGTTGCGAAAACTATGTAATATTAAAGCATATTATTCAACTTTTGGTTTATCCACTTAAGGTACATTCATAAGGCGTTTTCACAGCTGCAAAATAGCGTAGTAGTCAAATGGGGCAAACTGCCCTAATCGAATCGCGAACAAAAGCTTTGAAACGCTTGAATGCGAAATTGTGGATAATTACAGCTCTGCTTTCTTTTATACTTTTTTTAATGGAACTCAATCTGATCCACATGACTGTTGAGTCAGATAATGTGTAGAAATAATGTAGGATGTAGGATATTAAACCAAAAAGGCTAACTATGTCCATTACACAGTAAGGTCACCCAACCACCAGCTTAACTCATACGTTTTCCTTTGATAAATGATTTGTTGGGATTGTGGTAGGTTCACGCAGTAATTAAAATAATTTAGATCGGTGTTCGAATTATGTGGTCTTTTCTTCTCTTTTTTATGGATTTATTTATTATTTACAGCTTATTTCCAGAAGTTGCTTTGCTTTTGCTCTAAATTCAAATGGAAAAACAGTAAAAGAATTTGCATGACTTCTTAAATTTAATTTGATGATTGTAAAAAATCTACTCGATCTTCGATTGCTCCCGAACATAAAAATGTTTATATGGTTAATGTTTTATGAAGTCTCTATCTACCTACATAGGGTTTAGCGCTTCAGCCGTACTCCACCGATATTGATTAATAGTTCATGCAACATAGCGACATGAACAGCTCAGCATTGTCACGTGAATATTAATGTAGGCTCTAAACAACACTTGCCGTTGGCACTAAATTCTTAAAATACCAAATTTGGACGGCCCGTTTAGTTATGGATAAATATAATTTCTGATTAAACAGCTATTCGATGTGATACCAAAATCATAACGCTGCATGAAATCATTGAGTAGTGACATTAGTGTTTATCGATGCCGATCAATATCTTATCGATCGATTCGATTGCTATATTATAACAGAATTTTGACATGATATTGAAAACTTCTAGCAAGCGTTCGATATGATCAACTACTATATGTTTTTTGTCATACTTTGTTTGCCATGATAAAATGGAAGTTCTTATAATAATAATACCTAATAAGGTACTCATGCAATATATCTGCAGTTAGGCATCACTTTGTGTAGGTAGGAGTATATTGTGGTGAGACTACCTCGCAAAATTTCCACTCATAGCATATAAGTAGCTGTTGTCCTTGGTCACTATAGTGTATAGTATGTAGGTGAGGACTATGTTTCTTAATATTGTAATAATATCTAACTATAATTGCCTGAATAACATTTATCCCGTAAAATAGAAATAATAACTACTTAGATCAATTTGAATTACTTACAAAAATTAAAACACTTTACAACAGATAAGGTTGGTCATTGACCGATCGGGCCTTTAAGAAAAGTCTTGCTTTGAATTTTTGTTGTGAAAAATTAACCCGGTCTCTGGGGATCAGGTGCCATCATTCATAAGGACCCAGCTATGTAACTTATACAATAAATCTTTTTTTCTCGTTGTTTTCTTTTATAGCTTAAACAAACCGACTTAACGACGTTTGAGAAATTTTGTTTTTAAAGTTTTAAAAAAGAGATTTCTCATTCATAGTATATTTCTTCTCCAATATTTTCTTATCTTGTCATAAAAGCTAACCTCTCAAATTTCTCAGGTTCAAACGGTTAGATCGTTTCTATAATCTCGTAATAAAAGAGCATTGTTTCAAATAAAACTTCATAACATTCTCTATCTCGGCCGTATTTCAGAACGAAATAAAACCTTATATCGCACGCTTAATCATATACTGACACAACTCAAAAAAGATGTTTTTCGAGAAAACGCAAAAAACGATTTAGCAAACCTGACTTACCTTACAAAATGGCTTATTACTCAAATAAAATAGCT
>DWIY01001481.1:0-10059 GCA_018248615.1 Erynnis brizo brizo
TGAACAATGTTGTCTGCTTACAAAATTATAGTAGGGCTAACCTTACCCGATGGTATGATATGAAAGTAAGTAAGCTTTAAGCAAGTCGTTGTACTATCGTTACAGGAATGTAATTGAAACAGAAATATTTTGTACAAATCTTTAACCTCGTAAAGTAGGTACTTACCTACTACAGTAAAGTTGTAAGCAACGTGTGTATGTAGCTTTTAGCTATGTTATGTTTCCTTCACAACAAGATCAAAGTATGTAAATGCTATTGATTAAATAGATATTCTCACAAGTACTTTGACCGAAAATGGATTTGTTGATGGCCGGTGAAACTGGTGGTAAGAGTCCACAATCCCGTAAGCACTGTAATAGTTGGTACTTAGTTTGTCATAAAGCCGAAGCTCTTACACAGCTTGGCCATTAAAACTTTCTGTATCTCAGTCGTCACCTACTAAGAAAGCAATAAGGCAAAATGTTGACTTGAGACTATAAAAAGCAGTCATATTTAAGACAGATCAGTAATACTTGGAAAGAAATGAAGCAGCATTTTGGCAAACTTAATAGCCTTTATTAATAAATTTCATAGTAAAACGATAATAAAAAGCCTTTTCATGTGAGCATGGGGCAATATGTAACAATCAATCATTCGGTTAGCGATTATTAAAATCATTTAGTAGAACATTTTTTTTAAATTTATTAACTTTCATAAAAAAGACAATACATAGGCTAAAATACAGTAAATTAATTAAATTAAATAAATTGTAAATGATTCATCTCATAAATCGATAGCCTTAGCCTATTTAATATTTAACTATTTGATCGGTACCTACATTAACAACAATTGTAAGCATTGTGTTATAAAAGTAAGTACACTAAAGTGTAATTCATTACGAACAAAGCGGCTATCAGCAACATTTTAGCTTTCCGACCGCGAACAATGTAGTTTACAGTTTTCAACGCAGATGTTTAAAAAGAATCAACAGTTAACAGCATCGTAAAAAAGGTCGGACGTAAACAGCTACCGTTGAAATTTTACAGTCACTCTTGTTTCCCGTTCTTTTTTCTCCCTTTCGAGATAGAGTAAGCTCAAATAATGTCCAACGACAAAACGCGCTCGGATGTACTTCAAAATTACTGCGGGAATATCGCCATTGAATTTCGCCGAGCTCATAAAGAACACTTGATTTTCGTGTTTATAAGATTCGTTGAAAATGAGCCCGAACGGTAACACAATTTTGCATTAAACATTTTTCAAATGTGAGTAATGTTTTTCGCGGTTTCTTTTGGCTGGCATTCCACGCTGCACTCACTTTCTGTTAGTCTAATTACCATTCCTAATTGAGATCTATTGTGTTGTGCGAAATTTATTTTGGAATTTCATTCAGATTTATTCTATATGATTTCTGCATTATCATAAACAGATGCAAGTATACTTACACTCAGGGGTCACCTTCTAAATATTTTCAGTTATATGAAACACATGCATCGTATAAATAATACGCGTATCGCGTTATAATAAAACCAGCTAATTCGAATATTCTGTACAGAAATACGTGTGAAATTGTTGCTGTTGCATAACATTTTAGAGTTACAAGCACTCATATTAGAATAGCATAAATTTGTTCAATTTTACTCGTTTACAATGAAACGATGTTATCGCAAATTTCGGTTTGTGAATTTTTATCAAACAACATAGATACCTACGTTGAAATTTAACATGTTAGTAAGTGTAGTGTATCCGTCGAAGATAATAATATATTTTACTGGTCCATAGAAAGGATTTCGGTTGCTATAGGTTTTACCTGTGGGTTTTACCAACTGCGTGTCATCATATTTAATTATCATTCAAAAACTACGAGTAGGTTCCATCGTTTTAAAAAGTAAAGTGTTTCACCCATAACCACTCATCGATTTCTATACCGAATCAGTGCAATGTTTCACGACTGACATGTTTCGTGGCGCTTCCAACTCCGTAAAAGTCGGAGGTGTGACTGTTTACACTCAATCGGCGCAAAGGGCTGTCGGAACGATTGATTTACAATAAAATCGGTGGCCCAGCCCACACGAGAGATAAATCTGTCAATAGCCGCGCAAGACGGCGGTAATTTGTCGGCGTGCGCGGGAGTGAGCCTATTGGTTCCCATCAGAAGGTGTTTCATATATCGTATATTAGCGTCGTATTGTATAAATCGCGAGCTATTAAAGTAGTTATACATCGGTAAACTAGTCCAAGATAAATAGACACCAAGGTCGAGACGCTCTTGAATTGCACACAAAGATGCATTCCAAGTTTGTTTGTTATTCTCCGTTGGAAGCACTGAAGTCTGAATTTCGACGTATCGCTTCTTCGACTCCTCGGTAAAGTGTCTGTTTACTTTATCCTCGGCATTTGGCGTGTAGTGTCAATCATTGTGTTATTTATGATTTTCTCTAATGTAAACATCAACAAAGATTTTTATATTCAGTGTGTCTAATGGCAATAGTGACTTACCTACTAATGAAAGTTATTGTTACAGAACCGTACCCAAACTAAGTCAAGGGCTATAATTATTTATATAAACTCAATAATTTTATTTTCTAATTGCTAACTTGTGTCCTTTTTGTTGTTACAGGTACGTTTTAATTATGTTGCGGGTATATCTTGATCGGGATTGGTAAGGTTAAATTTTTTTCAAAACTTTTGAAAACTATGCGCTAATTACGTTGAACTTTCGGGCAGTGTTTTGACATTTCCTTTCATCGATTCCTTTCAGCGCGACACCGCTGCAAGCATTATATATTTTTATAGCTCCCTCGAGACTTGGTAACGTCGTAGGTCCCTCTGTTCATTTGCCGACGGCACTCGGAGTCGGCACTCGGTTATGTATTTTTTATTAGGCTTTCGTAACTCCCTTACAACTTGTCTAGGTATGGCCTTATAATCCCCCTCGCATTTTCCATTCGCTCTTTCCTGGGACCTTATTACAACTAAAGTTATGAATTTTATAAACGCGTTATCATGACGACGTAAATCCAGTTGGAACATCCTCCTCGCTACAAAATGGAGAATATTTAATGATGTAACGCGTTTTTTACTCTGCATTTGTCATCTTTTGATGTTGTAGCTACATAACGTAAAGTGTTCATGTTTCCTAATCCAGTGTCGTTGGTCGTTTGCAGCAATAGATTAAAGTCGTAATTAAATAATCGCCTTTGTCTCCAACGTCAGCAACGTCAGACATTAGGCTTAGGGAAGGATGTGGACGTATGACGCAACGCTAAGTCAGACGGACGTATCGGACCACAACATCAGGCCCGGGCCGTACCTTACTGGCAGTCATCGGATATCTAACATATTGTGGACGGAAGTTGCATAGTATACGGTTTCACTTACAGTACCTACGGAGTGCGGTCTCGATTTCACCGAGTATTGGATTGCACCGTGTCGGTTTTGTAAGCTTGCTGATTGAGTTTCTGATTGAAATCTCCAATAAAGTGTGCCGCCGCTCTGATACATTATGTGTCGCTAATACCATTCGTAAAGCTCTCAAAAGATCGATATGCAATATATTTGAAGAACGCAAGCGTAATGTTTACGATGAGAGATATGTATCTAATCTTGCGCGATAGTTTCGCCGGAGAGATCGCCCTTGGGACTAAGATTTTATCGTAAAATCAACTGGCGAATTTCCATCGAATTGAATTTTTTATGAATCGATTGGCAACCATAACGGTTGTATTTACGAGTGGCAATAATTTTTATTGTACACATTTGTTATTTTATCGGCGCAGGTTAGAACGTAACGCGTGTCGTTATCTAAGATCGTGCATTACCTGCAGTGGTATCTTAATGATTGTTGTTAAGATTA
This sequence comes from Erynnis brizo brizo, assembly GCA_018248615.1. Taxonomy (NCBI): domain Eukaryota; kingdom Metazoa; phylum Arthropoda; class Insecta; order Lepidoptera; family Hesperiidae; genus Erynnis; species Erynnis brizo. The sequence goes on from DWIY01001481.1 coordinate 3,837, forward strand.
ACTGTGAACTAGTTCAGCGGTGGGCTTGCAACTTCTTGCACAACGCGGGTTCTCACGACATTGGATAAAATTACTGTTATTTGCGGGGCGCTGCGTAAACACAGATAAAACGTGATTGTTACTGTGTAGGCTGGTTAATATTTATGAACGAATTAAACGACGCGCCGCACACTGTGTCCTCATCGTAAAAGTTGCTAATTTTATTTGATATTAAAATTTTTATTCATAGTAATAGTGTTGATGTGAAAGTAATTTTGCCTTTCTGTTAAATTTTCATGGAATTTTTGCGGAGAGATGACAGTCATATTGAATCCTATTTTATATTTATGGGAATGGAGAAAGTGTTACCTATATCAATACACCGAATAGATAGTAAGAATAGTTAAGCCAAACATCATCAAAACCGTTGGTACCTACTCAAGCAAAGTAGTAGATGTAGAATACCCTCAGGTATTTTCCAGTTGTGAGGATACACCATTGCACTGTCTAGTAACGGGATTCAGAAAAGGGTTAAGGCAAGGCTCAATGTAGGTAGGTATTTGTCAAAATTTTTAGTGTCCATTTTTTTGCCGTAGTGGTTCTTGGTGCTGGCCCTGGCCTCTAAAGCTGATTATTGCTTACCTTTAATTTTTGAATTTTAGCTGGTATCCATTTACCCGTCCACACCCAAGACATCGTAAAATCGGACATTCAAATGTTTGCACTCTCCTTGCCAGGCGAAGCATCTTTTTGAGACGTCAGCAAGTGTTCCAGTCCGGTTTGCATTGTAAGAACAGTGATTACAGCGCCGCCTCAAGGCCGCCTATTGTTCCTCGCCGGATTCTCGCACGCAATCCTGTGTTCTACAACGGTAGATGTACAATCTCAGCCGGTTCGTTCTTGCTTACAGTTACACGAATGCCGTATACCTACCTATATAAAATACCATGCCCAGATCATGTAGAGTTTTTATGATGTTGAAATAGCAAACAGGCATAAGAGCCACCTGACGGAAGCGCTAGAAGAATTGCCAGTGCATTAAAGAAGAGCTTTTTTACATCCTTTCTCAAGAATGTAATGTCATGATTAAAAGGTCACTACCAACCATTGACATTGGAAAACCACATTCAACATCATAATAATATGCAACCGAAAATATCTAGTTGTCAGCGTATTGGTTCTATTCACGATAAAGGTGATCGGTTCTTATTCTCTTGGAAACAACCTCGTCAACCAACTAGGTACTACGAGGGGCTATTAATCTTTTTTTTATTTATTTATTCAAAAGCCCTTTAAATTTTTGTTTAATTGGTTAAACTAACTCACAACTCACAATACAGAGCATTTAATCATTGCTTCCCTAGATTACCACCACTAATATAGATAACAAGCACATACAGGTATGACCGCCAATCTTCATTACGCTATCTTGGTGCATGCATATGTGATTGCGTCGATAGTTCGATGCAAACGCGCTCCAATATCGAAGCTGTGTCAATTGCAATCAGCGTATCGATAGTAGTCTTGATTGTGAAAGGTTTGACCGAATCACTAGTACGAACGAAAATATAAAATAGGTAATTTGTACCTAACTCGCTCAACCAGTTCAGCGTCAGTTGAAAAGGTGTACTTTATTTTTAGAAAACAGTACCTAGTAGGTACCTTTGGCAACACTTTTTAATAACAGGAATCGAGGTGTAAAAATGGATTCGTTGCATTTTACAAAATTAATTTAATTAAATTTTACAAAATTTTACAAAATTGCATTTTAGAAAAACCTGCATGCTTTTGAGTTCTCTATAATGCTTTCAAAGGCATGCGAAGTCCAGCTGGCCACTAACCCGCAATAGGCCATTGCGGTGACAAAAGCCTGTCTATATCCCTCTTATTATGAGAATCCTTTCATCTACGATCCTATATTATAGTGATATTGTACTTAATTCTATTGGAGTGGCGAATAATTCGCTCTAACACGTACCGTCACTAAATTACGACGATGTCTGTGACACCGTAACAGCGATCGGATTCATTGAATCACGTTCATCTTCATCCATTTTTAATAATAAATCTACCGGACGAAGCAAGTAGGGCGATTAATGGGAAATAAAAAATTCATCACGTCAACTATCCAAGTGTGCTTGTACTGCGGATGCTAGGGCGTGACCGGCACCTATGCCACAGTATATAGGTTATACAGTAATGTGTCTTCAATCAACGCGTGTCATGCTTACATACCTGGGTCGCGTTTTATACTCGGTACACAAACTGACGCGAATGCGTCGCAGTGGCTACTTTAAGACGAACGATTTTTTGAACTACTTAACCGAATGTGGATTTATATTTTATAAAAAAAATTAGTACTATAAAGCATTTCATATCTCTCATTCAATGCGCTAATACTTGATTGATAGTATTATATTTATAAATATGTATTTTTTAACTAAAATTATTTAAAAATAAAATTACTAATGAAAATACACAATAATTGTACTTTTATTGAGTATTTTCAATATGCAACGAATTTCAATAAAAAAACTAGAACTCATTAGTTCATTACATAAGTAGGTAATGAGTAGTAGATGTAGGTACTTAAAATATTGAAGGCGGGCAGCTCGGTCGCGTATCAACGAACCGAACGAAACTTTAGAACCGAATGTTCTTACTGTATAATCTTTGCACTATGCCTATAACATGTTCCATATTTACTTATGTGTGAAGGGGTAGTTCTAGTAACGGATAGTATTTATTTGAACCTGTAGTGTGTGTTGTATAGTCCAAGAGTTTACCCTATTTTTGGTGACGAGGAAACTATAGCTAGGTAGTTTTGGAAATTAACTAGTTATGGATTCTAATATTTCTAATACATTTGTTATATTGCAGTTGACCAACTTTACGAAGATACTTTACTGTCACACATTCCGATAAAGCTCTTAATACGGTATTTTTAGGACAGAAAAAGACTCCTAAGCCTACAAAATATAAATGATAAATATTAATGACCAGTAATGACCTACGTGGCCTGTTCTTCCATTTTTTTATTTTGATGACTTGTATTAAGTCAACGCCTTAGAAACTCTGTCTTGCTTGTCAATAGGTTTAACTGACCTTACCAAGTCACTCGTTCACTTTTGCGTGGCTTTCATTTAACAAAATGCATTATTAAACTCATCGTGCTGTCGATTCCATAAACATCAATAACGAATCGAATACCCCTGTCACATGTTGACGTGGCTTGATTGCGGATCTTTTTATATTAAAATTTATTATAAAACTAATCGTGCTGTCGATTCAATAAAATAAACATAATCGAATCGAACACAAACGCGTGTCACACGTTGACGCGGAGCGGACGGCAGCGGAAGCGAACAGTTTGGGGCATGCCCTGCTTCCGGTGGTCGCGCGCCGCTGAATGCAAATCGACGAGTCGGACGAGAACCGGCCGTCCGCAGGTGATGCACGAGACATACGACGTGTGGGATTACTTCGTAATAAACACTCCAATTAATCAACTTTGTTCTAATGATGATAGATATTTAACAGTTTAATACATTTCGAAGACTCTAGCTTTATTAGAAGTTAATTACCAAGGTTTTAAGAAAACATCCCTGAAACAGGTAGTAACAGGTAGTTTATCAAACATGTTTATGGGCATGAATTCAGCAACTATGAATTTTCTAATATTATCTGATTTTTGGAGGTGTATCAACTTTTAAAATCTCAAAACTTTGCCAACCAATTTTATGTTGAACTACTGTAACGAGAGAATAATAAATCAGTTTTTACGACCGCACACCGAGCATCTTACTTTACGCCACCACATTTCTAATATGAGCGACAAAATATTTTCCCACTCCGAGATTAATGCGACCGCTAACAAACACTCTGTATCCGATGACCGTGACTTCTTTTCGTATTTCTATAAATCCCACGAGAACTGTTTGATTTGTTGGATTCAACCACAGATATAGCTAAATAGATCACGCAAATGTTAGTACTTCCCATGACAAAATATTTGAAAAGTTTGAACAATGCGCAACCATCGTCGCTGTTTCATTCTGTCTCACTCGGGCGTTGTTCACTGGGAACATTTTTCTAATCTAATAACTCAAATATAATCGATTTTTTTGATACTCGTCATTTCTATGACCAGTTTGAATCAATTAGAAAGATGATGAATAATAATTAATCGAATAATTCACAGTATTCGTACTGGCGCTTTTAATTCGGCTTCGCTCTGATGTAGGATTCACATCACTAAAATGTTATTTTATCTTAGTAGGTTGTAAGTACTCTTGGTCGTCTTTCTTACTAACTTGCGTTATCTATTTAGATCTGTGTATGCAACTATCATGTTTTAATCCAGACTACGGCCTACAGACATGTATAATTCGGTATTTCGTTTTCATTCGATCCGTTAAGCCGTTTTTATGCGGTAGTGAACACCGAAACACTCATGTTTTACATAAATCAACGTGTGTGAAGTGATACAGATTGCGCGTGTCATATTGTCAAAAGTAACTAAGTGGAATTATAACGAAATTGTTAGCAGATCTTGTTATTAATGTGAGACGTCACAACAAAAGTCCTTTAGAACATAATAATCTCCATTATTATAAAGAGTTATTGTCTCTTCCTTTTTTTTGTATAGAACAAAGGTTTAAATATTTCAAAAGTACATAAACAGACAGATTCCATCGTTTTTCATTTGTGTTTGAACGGTTTTGCTACCCAGACTTATGTTATTCAAATAAATCATTATAATATCGCTACGAAAATTAATTTTATCTTATTTTAAATACCTACTCACTTTACGCCAGATTATAAAGTGGTGTTGGCTACATTAAGTTATCAATTTAGATTTTAAGTTGAAAATTTCAGTATTATTATAATTAGCGAACACACAAAGTTACTTCGGATAAACAAAATTGCTTGGTTACTTCAAACTGCTAACCTTGTAAATGAATAGATTTAAAATAATTCTAGATATTTATTTATGCCTTCCTTTGAGGATGGCGTTGTCAAGGCTGAGAATATCAGTCAAGACTTCAGCGATAGATTCCTTTGGTAGATAGTAAACTTGCAAGTAATACTTATAAGTTACCAAGTAATGGAGCTGGCTAATACCTACTTTATAACGCATAAGGTTGTGTAGGTAAGTAATTTTAGTAGACGTTATTTTTATTGATTTATTCATCACTAGTTATTATAAAAAAAATAATACGCATAATAATATACTATCGAAATTAACCGTAAGTACCTATATTACATGCGGTAGTTTCCGAAATAATGAAATCTATAAACAAACAAAAGATACCGACATAAAGTGGAAAGAAATTGAACACATCGTTCTAAGAACTAATAAACGACGGAGAAAGAAGATCCTTAAATACTGACAGACTAGCTGGACTGATGCTTGAACTGGACAAAATGCAGCAAAAATCCGTCGAACTCACGAGTATTAGTTGTTGATCGGCGAAGATGTTCATTATCCAGCAGTCGTCTTCAGAAAACTCATGGAAAGATGACTGAAAATGTTAATATTTTAATATAAAAACAACGTATTCAGTAAAATCCATAGAAGTTATATGTAAAAATCTAAATAAACAAACCGGTCCTGTTCTCCTGACGCAAAACTTGCAGTGGGGCTCTAACTGCCTAACTGGTGCGGAGTTAAGCCGCGTACACACTCGCTGCGGTCGGTGTTGCGTAAGATGACATCCGAGCCGCAGATTAGCATAACGTAGTGATGTGCTCTATTTCATGGCTTGTCGATGTCGATAGCACGTTGTTTTCTTTTTCATTAAAATTTTAACATTAATTTTCAGTGGGTACTAGGTTACAAATAGGTCATCGTATTGGGATTCTTGCTTTTAATTCGGATTGAATTTGTATGTTAAGGTTGATACATATTATTGTATTATTTTTATGAACATAGATCATGTCAATATGGGTTTTATAATTTTTTATCACGAACTCGGTATATCTAAAACATTTTGTAAGCAAGATTTTGTATACCTAGGTCCTAGGTAATACTTTACTTTTAAACAAATTTTATGAAATTTAACTTTTTATTATAGTATTGTAATCTGAGTCAAAACCATTTAATGATTAAATACTTCGATAAACATACTAAAAACAAGTAGGGGTTACTCATGAAGTTAATTCCGATCGATCGTCATTGGATTTCTGTCATTTCGTACTTTGACAACTACACTAGCGCCTTATTTTTCCAATATTGAACGGA
>DWIY01001482.1:0-10059 GCA_018248615.1 Erynnis brizo brizo
ACAAAATAAAAATCCTTTTAATTGTAAATCTGTTTAACAGAACTAATATCGTGTCGTTATTTTGGGTGTTAAAGAAACAAATCATTTTTTATTATTTACAATTATTATAGATATTACATCAATGACCTTAATTAGATGACAAAATACAAGTTGTTACTTGGTAGTAAGGTTGTACACGCCTCGTAAACACGTATTATTATAATACGAACAAAGCAATTATGCATATAAATTCAACATTAATTAGAACTTGGAACCGTGTAACTTATACAATAATTACAGAGAAACAGTAACACCGTTCTCTTTGTGAAGCGAAAATATATTTGGGATGATTATAAGGGTGATTGTATAATCTTAACGTTTGAATTTAATCACTATTTTTACTGGTTCTTTTGATTTGTGCTTCTTTTGATCGTTTACAGACACGATCATTATTCTCATTATTGCTTACTAACCCTTGATTTTCTGCATAATATTATAATTGACAACATTATGACTTAGGTACCCAGCAGTACATAAAGCGATGACCCAGCAACTATACAATTGCAATGAATACGCGTAACTGTTCTGGTTCTACTGATGCTTTTTGCGTAGATCATACCTACAGCCACGATGAATGAAAAATAAACTGTACCAAAACTGAAATGCAAAAACAAGACGGTTTCATCAATAGCAGCGATTCGAGTATTGAAAATAATCAAACCTAACATAGTTTAACAACAGTCGATCATTGGGGTATTCCAATATTTTTTGAGCACTACTGTCATACGGGCCGTTGGCCGTTGACTGATGATGACATACAGTCAGTAGTATGTCATCATCAGTCTAACATTACCCCTTAGCATTTCCCATACTAATGGCATACATTAACTATACGAATACTTGACAACGCGAATCTGTCCCATTTTCAACAAATTAAGCTACCTATGTAGGTACATTTTCCTTGTTAGTATACATAAAGCAGCAGTATACAAATGTTCCGTAAGTAGGTGGAGTACGAAAGTACAGGAGTATTTCGTTCCTATTACCGACAACTCTTATACTTTTACTAAAGTGATGTCCGAAGTCAAGCCAATCATCATGTAATTAGTATTGCATCAATTAGTGCTTTGGGAAATAAAAACAGGCAACTATATTAAAACGAGAAAGCGTCTGTCTGATGTAGGATAGGTATAGTATTTTATTTAGACCTTTTTCAGCATGCTCAGTAACAATTACTGCACTACACAAAATGAAGCTATTGCAACTTGTGCAACTTTTAATCAATTAGTTTGTTTGTACTTCATAACATATGTACCTATATTATAACTTTCTAAAGGCTGCATTCGTTCATAGCAAATTAGCTACGTAACAAAGTTTCCTCTCTATGCCCCTTTTTATCCACACAACGTTATTATGTTAATTTTCACATACTTATTCTGTAAAAGTAATATAAAGTGTCTTGCTTATAAATCTTCTATAGTTACGTAACGTTATTATAGTGTGAAACCAAACTTTTGTAGTATAGGTAGTAGGTACTGTAGCCACGTAAGTAAATTTATTTTTCAATGTCTTTTTATTCACACGGTGTAATTAATTCCACGTATTTCGTAAATTAGATTATTTACTTCAAATAATATAATCATCGTTAGAAAAACGTTACATGTAGGATTTATTACATGACCAAAATTTCCGTGTTTATTCTCAATGCTTTTAGATTACACAGCATAATTATCATAATGTTCACGTTTTCATTTTATTTTCGTACAACTAATATCTAATACCTTATATGTCTATCTTACAAAAATATATCACAAGTGGAATAAATAACTGAGCATCTTTAAAAACATAAATGGTAACTATCACTTCTAAACAATTGAAACCTAAATAAGAAAGTATTCTGGTCCGACGTAGGACCCACATTTTGGGAAGTCGGCGGGTGCCTGAACGAAGTCTCTCTGATTACCGACTTTTAATACGAAATCTAATCCTCTCGTCCAGTGGGAAGACCTTTCGTCTCTCATCATCCAGTACCCTGGGTTATCTGCCTTGAACCTTAGAGCGACTACGCCGAATTTGGGAACTACAATTGTGTCTTTTACCACCGGGTCAATGAGATTCTTTGACAGGAAGAGAGTTCCTTCCTTGTTCATTTGGATAACCTTTTCTTTCTCCAGTCTGTTGCTAAATTGCCGTACTCCAACCACGTGGAAGCTGTAGCCGTGGAGGTGGAATATGTGGTCTGATTCTCCTCCTGTAATAAAGTTTTCCTTATTAATAAGTTACTATTAATACGACAATCTTAACATCTAAATCTAGTCAAGGACATTTCTGAGAAGATATTTTTTATAAAGAAAACCCTCATAGGACTAGGATTACCTGTCGTTGATGAACAACAGATATCGCAAATAAGGAAAATGTACAAAATACAAACACAAAAAAAAGAACACGAACACATCCAGACTAGGAACAGAAATTTAAACTCTGAACGTCATTTAAATTTCTGCTCCGTTGAGACCCACGGCACACTGGCCTGGCAACATTACCTACTTGTAAAGTTTTCCTTATGTTAACGAAGCGCAATAAAAACATTTCCCCGTAAACCAATAGCAATACAACAGTTCAATCGATATGAATGACAGATGGTAGGTCATAGAACTACGTAACCTATCATAAGAATTATAATACCAACCATGTGTGGACTGGTTGCAATTGTCTTAAATGCAGTTTGATGATGATTGATTTATGTTTTCGTTTAACGGGTCTGATGACGAGGAGAGCTAAACACCACTCGTTGGTTTCAACCATCAAAAGTTAAACATTAAACAAACGAGAATATAATTGAATTGAAATTTTTGAAGTCAAAGACCGACAGAAGTTATAAGTAGATGCATGGCTTCTTCGAAGGACAAAGTTAATCGCAGCAAACTTTCTTAGGTGAACGACCATACCGCCCTAACCGAAACGCTTCGAAGTAGATTATATAGATAGGAACAAGATGATAGATAAATAGATAAGTAAATAAAACAAAGTACAGGACTCTACTAAAGTACAAAATCTAACATTATCTGTACTTGTACATAATTGTTTCTTCTTTCTTGCTCCAAAGTGATATTCTAATTGTGCCGATTTAATTAACATTGGAACTATGTGACACGACAATATTAGTCTGTTATTATAAAGCCATATTCATTATTTAATTAGGCGATGACAAGCAACTCTCTTCGTGCAACCTCGTTCATCATTCAATTTAATTTTACCAAGAGAAACTACGAACAGCTTTTTCACAGAGTCCTCGGGAAGTGCGCTCGAAATACTTTGTGAATAAATATGAGGAACATCTTTGTTGCACTGCACGATGTTTCCGCGGAAATTGCACCAATTGGTGTTCTATAAAAATAAAGCAGGTTTTTTTTTTCAACATAAATCAACATGGAAGCTTTTGAAATGAAAGACGTGAATGCGGCTCTGAATCTTTTGGCTGGTGAGCTGGTGCAATGGACATCAACATTTATTGGAAAATTTTGATGAACCCCTAAGACGTTACATGTTTTGCCATCGGTTCTGTACAAAGAATCCGTACATACTGTGTACACATGTATATACGTAAGTACTGAATTTTTAAACGTATTTTCAACCCTTTCAAGTCCCGTCCCATCGGGTTTCTTGGCATGCAAGTTAAGTTAATGCGAAGCGTTTAAAAAATTAAGGTTACACATATTTTTGAGTTAAACGGGTGCAGTTATCCCTGAAGTTAACTCTACATTCTCAAAGTAGGTAAACCTAACGTAATATGTAAGTAGTAAGTACTAGGGCAATATATATGACAATACATCTTCAGACAAGGTTTTAGTATTCATTTTACACCCATATCGTTAAGGAGACAGCCATCTGAGCCCATGTGTCGTGTGTAAATCAAAACGCGACCCGCCTACTTGCTCTCCCCTGAATCATTCATCTGCACGGCTGCACAGACTCCGCAAAAAGATGAACAACCGACCGCTTGCATAATAAGAAACTTCATATTAGGTAACACAATAATAAAGATACTGATTGCTAGCGAGACTTGCTGACTGACCCGTTTAAAGTAACTTTTGGTCATGAAACCAGAGGTGTTAAAGGCATCAGTAGGTTACTTTTTGCATTTCAATTTGTAATTTCAATCTTAAAAACCCACTTTGGAAACTTTGACACCTGTACGAATAAAAATATAAGTATTGTTTATAAAAATTTGTAAACGACTTTATAATTTCAAATTTGGAAAAAAATGAAATAAGAAAAATTAGATTTAAGATTTAATCATCCTAATATGTTGGGAACACAAAGATCGCGTGTATTTGGGTACCAACAAATGTCATATAATTAAAAAAAGAAACTTGTGTTAATTTGGATGATAACGTTTTGTAAAGTTTTTTTTACAACTAAAATTTGAAACAGAACTTTGCCAAAACCTTGGAACAAAGCCTCACGGATTTACTTAGTTAAAACTAATATTGTAACACATGGTTCAGGGACCCACAAAATTCATCTCCGGAGTGATAAACGTGGGCTGGAGTTCATAAGGGACGAAGATTAACGGTGTGTCACGTTGCATGTCATTTGACTTATTCGAAATTGGCACAAACACTTCGGAATAAAAACACAACGTTACATTTAGAAAATATACAGAATAATAATAGGTTGAATTTTATATCTGATACAGGTAATGGTTACCTATACCATTACCGTGACATATGAAATAGTAACGACTAACGTTTACCGTATGAATACTTTGACGAGATAATGTTCATGATCACGGCATTTATACCTTCTCTAGATGCAGTGCTGCGCGCGCTTATAAAACACTGGTATTATAGATCTTTAACGTAATTTTATTGATGTAATTAAATATTAATGAATGACCATGAAAACGAAGAGCAGTTATAGGTAAAGGTAAAGGTTACATTAAAGATACGACCTCCATCACAAAAGAATAAATTTCGCATTAATATCGTGACATATTTTGAATAGAAATTAAGGTCAACCTCATTAATTTTGCGCTATTATGACTAAATTATATAATTGCTTCCGTAAGCTTATCTTTTCATTTAACTTTGAAATTAGTTGTTAGATACGGGGGTAAAATTAAAATTGGTGGTATCGCTTCACCATAAGTTTTACGCACATTACCATGATGCGGAAAATAATTTATTTTACTTTTAAGCTTACATATTTGTAAAATATTGACATCGAGGACGTCACAGACACATTTAATTTTTTTTTTTCTTGGTTTATGTAATTCGCTCTTCAAGTACCTATAACCAGCTATCATTCCCCTGTCGTGAAGCAACTTTTTCTAGTCCTCAGGACTAGGTGCAAATACATATTACACGTTTCCTTTATCGTAAACTTAAAACAAATGTTCAATGTTGTTCGTATATGACTGTGCACCAGACCCTGTAATGACCATTTATTAGGTAGCCTTGCTTGCACAAAATTGTACAAAAGGTTAAAAACAGTTTTTCGTTTTTGTAGCTGTAATTTTTACGGGAATTTGTAAGTAATCTAAATCTGTGCTTATGAACTTTAGAAGTCATTAAATGGACTATCTTACCACAGTAAATATATTATGTCTGCTGTGATCTTACTTTAGATATAAATAGGACAAGAGAAAATTTTGAAATTAGAATACTTCGACGTTATTAAATGAGTATTTAACATAATGTGAACTATAAAGATTTTATGTTTTAAGTTTATGATTGCAGCGCATAAAATCTCAAATTACTGCGCACAACACGAATGCATTCGTGGACGGAAGATAGCTTACAGTTTCACCAAGCATCTCATATTTCGACGCACGCTCTAATATTCATTTCCACTTGAAATTAATCACGTGGATATTTACGCATGCCCGTCAATCTGGTTGAAAAGTAGAAGGGTAGAAAGCTAAATATAGCCCGGTATTTCAAATACAGGTATGTAGTACATATTACATTATATGTTTAATTAATCACTAACTGCGCTTTAAATGCGTAATATCAATCGAAGCGTTGCTTTTAAAGTAAATCATCCTCAACAATTGGTCTATAAAAATCAAATCTTACTGGTCATTGGTAAAAGTGGTATTTAAACCTTTTTTTTAACCTAAGTATATAAATGTGACTGTGGCTAGTACCTAAATCGAAATTTTAATTATAGAAGGTATACTTTATCACTAATAACATCTAACTATTACAAATGAATAATGATTATGTTCAACCGGAAATAATTACATTACGCTTTCAGTTATTTAGTTTCACTCATTTGACTAGAATCTCCCTATATCGCCCGTGGCTTTAGGTTTTTACGACTTTTTTAATCAAGAAAAAGTTACTTACATGGATTTTTAAGATATTAAGAAAGTTAGAATGGTACAAGCGCACAGGTCATCTAACTTTATGTGATTACTAATACGGTCGGTCGGACACCCACGTCCAACCTCCAAAAGGACTGAATTCTTATATGTATATAGTTGTAAGCGGGGTGCATTGCAGTAGCAACTCAACAGCCGTAGGTGGAATTATTCCGAATCATGGAATGTAAGTATATTAATCAACTTTACAACTATGATTAGTATCTAGGTACGCTATTTTACTAAACTTCTATAACTTTCTTACAAGCCATTCCGACTTGCCGTAACCACGAAACAAATTGAATTTCGTCTGGATACTAAAAGCCGTATCACGAGATACGTGAGCCCCTGAGGATATTCCTCGACATTGAGTCGACAGCTCAACATCTTGACTTTAACTGTTAGGTATAGGTACAGAAACTTGCCACGAATACTTGAGTAAAATCGTTCTGAAAGTTATAATAGGTTATTCACCTTTTAAATAATACCCTTCTTCCGCTCCTGGGAAATGCCGAAACTTTGGCCGCAACTAAAGTTTAGTGCTTAGAGAGTGACCCCCCTGTATCGAATCAGAACGATGGTACTAAACTATTATGTTATCATCGATACATCGATCGATCGATCATAGATATAACTAAGTATAAAAATTTTCAATAAAAATCTGAGATTCCGATCCGAATTATTCCAAAAAACTGATAAATAATTCAATAAAAATATGCAGGGTTTTTCGATGATACCTACTACCAAGTCTGTCTGATTCACATTTACTTTAGTAACAATAATAATTGTTTTAAAAACGTGACGAGTGTGGGAACTTGCAGCAAATAGACATTGATCGACGCTTTATTTTATTCCTTTCGCTGAAAGTATTATTTTCCACGTCACATTAATGCGTTAAATGGTCGATGCTAAATAATTTCGTCAAAATGGCTATAAGGCTAAAAAGTCCACACACTTGATGGTTGCAGCATCGTAACACACAATAGTTTAAATTTCTCTTCATACACACAAAATCCGTCAAATAGCCATATCCTGCATTTAGCAACTCGTGATAACTAAACGACTTCCCATTGTGCGAACATCGATCAAGACGCCTCAGTCTAAAAAACTCAGACTCACTCACTGAGCGTTAAAACTCAGACTCAGCCCAGTCTGAGTCTGAGTTTTAACGCAGTAAAAACCAGCAAACAAAAAACCAGTGCACAAAACCAGCAAATAGATTATATACTAGTCACCTGATGGTAAATGGTAATCAAATCCAAGAGATTTACGACAATAATGTTCAGTATAAAGTAGGTATGTTAGCCTAACATAACAACGAAGTACAAAAAACATAATATAACAACGAGAATAAAAATATTACAATCCTTTTTTCGTGAGACCCAAAAAAAATTAAATATGACATAAAATTTTGTGGTTTGTCTAAAAATGAACGCACTAAAGGTGTCCTCAAACCCAAAAGTTTCGCAATGGCCCCAGTGCTAAGACAGCACTGACAGGGCTGCGTACAAGTTGGCGTATGTATGTACATAACGTGTCCTCGACACTTCCTGTACATTTTCTCAACGTCCATACAAACGGCACTCCATCTATTGTATGCCAATGTGAATATTTACATTGCACGGCGCCTTCCGTCAGCTTAAGTGCTGGAAACATCCGTAGACTTTCCAAGAAAGCGTCAAAACTATCAACTTGAAGACTCATCTTAAAGTAGCTAATTAGGAATAATGCGACGTTAAACGGCTTTAAAAGCTGACTTGTGAGCTTTTCGATGTTTTCACAATAGCTTTGAATTTACCCTTTTGTTGTTTGAAAGCATAGTCGAGCCTCTCAGAAACGTATTTTCAAGATTTGACACCCTAACCTTTACACAGTAAAATATATTATTATTTCTTCTTTACGTTTTACCAATGACTAAAACAAAAGCTACTTAACAAAAATTTATTTTGTCTACGACTTATAATTTTGCACGGAAACCTTTTATACAGAAACTATGGTGCCGTTTAGATTCACCACGTATAGCTTACATACTCGTAATGCAAAATGCATTTATAGAAATAATTCAAATTAACACAAATTAATATTTATCTTAAAAAAAGGAACGAGAACTGGAATAGAATAATTCCGTTTTCAAATACGATTTCGCGTGTTATATTTTATTTTCTCCCTCAAAGATTTGTACCTATAATAGAGGTCAGTGCACAAAGATCAATTAAATTGTTAAAATTGGCCTAATTTTATAGTAATTCATTGTTTTTAAGTTCAAATAAATACATTTTATATATCAATCAATTTTAAAGTTTTAACAGCGAGTGCGACCCGTGAGCTACAGGTACCTTACCTTATACATAAATCTTTCGTTTTAATATTATTATAGAAGTAGAAAGTTGTAGTAAAGTATAGTCGAATTTCAACTACTTACTGGGCGACCACTCGTTCTGAGAATTTGAAACAATTTAAAATTTTCAATTAAATCTCTTAAGAGTTATGAACTTCAATAGATAAAGAATACTTAATAGTGTTGATTTTGTTTACGCAATTAACATGACCAAAATAGATTTATTGGTTAGTCTCCTATAAAAATTAATCGACTAAGACTAACTTCGTCTATCGACTAACTTTTTATACACTAATTTTTTTGGTTTTTGTTACTTTTCCACGGACAAATCCTGAGATATGGTAAACCTAATCGGCGGTAGGTATAATAGACAGATAAGAAAACGGTATAGAAGATCATACCACATTATTATCAACTAGTGCAATGCGTCATAGGCTCCGGAGGTCAGTACAACGCATATTTATGAGTCTACCTAGCACCTATTTTTTTATTGTACCTACGTAACAATAAATTTATTACTATTACAGTGTGTTAGTTTAATACATTAATATAAAAACATTAATAATATATAAAGCTTATTCGAAGTGGTCTCCATTGGCTGCTATACAGTTCTTTAAACGTTGAGGCAAGCTATCAAGAGCACTCTTTCTATGGGAAAAATTATTCATTGCCAATCGTATGGATTGTTTTAAGGACTCCAAATTATCATGGCGTTTAGAGCAAGCCTTACTCTCTAAAACTGACCATAAATCATAATCCAGTGGATTAAGATCAGGACTAGATGACGGCCAGTCTTCAGCTCTGATGAAGTCCGGAACGTTCGTTTCTAACCAAGATGGTGGATCGAGTTTTATGACCCGGTGCCGAGTCTTCCTTAAAGGACCATTGGTTTGAACATGGTGTTGTTAAGGGACTTAAATACCTTCTCAAGAATGGTAGTTAAGCTCTTAAGTTCTCCAGCCCCCTATATGGGGGGTGTTTTGTCGATGAAATTTGGTCTATTTTATGCCCTTAAATTATAGCTAGTTCGAAGCCAAACATATATTGTAGGTATCCTGTATATCTACCAACACAAAAGAAAGAAACGAAAGAAAGAAGAAAAAGTCAAAAAGTAAAAAGGATGAAGAAAATATAAATAACTAGCTGACTCCGCAAACGTTGTTTTGCCATAATATAGGTTATCAAGCGCTAAAATGACTATTAAAAAATAGGGTTTATTGATAGAAGGGTGAAAATTTAGGATTGTATGTATTTTGTAATGTCACATTATTAAAAAATAAAAATAAAAAAAAATTGTCCAAAAAAAATGTTAAGGGCGGGCAATCCTTATCACTTAGGGGTATGAAAAATAGATGGTAGCCGATTGTCAGACCTA